>CBVK0100099288.1:937-26476 GCA_900067695.1 Picea abies
TTCCGATCTATCCCTTTCTTTCAAATTTTCTTTGAGATTTAAACAAGCTAGGAAATGAGACAGGGTATCATGGCGTCGGACATATGCAAACAACTCAAGCTAATTTTCAAACTGGCCTTTTAAATATTTATCCAACATGTTTACGAACTTCAAATACCAAGTTCTGGTTCAAACTGAAACCTCATTTATACCTAGGAGGAAAACAAAGGTATGTTTCAACAATTCTCCAATTTTGTGGAAAAGAGGATGTTATATAATTAGAGAATTTGAATCCCAAAATGTTTTTGGTGCAATGAATGTTAAGCTCAAACCATATCACAATGTATTTAAAAAATAAAATAAAACAACCAAACACGTCAGCATTGTGTGAGGATGTTGAGTATTTCTTAGTATGCTTTAGAGGTTTTAATTTCGAATGTCAAATGTAAACAGAGATTGTAATCAAAATACTTTTTGACACAAAACTAAATGGAAAGTGTGAGGATGAATTAAATGGGTGCAAATCAAAACCCTTCTATTTTCTTTACAATAAAATGACAAGAGGGGAAAGAAAACATTTATGCAACAACAATGCCAAAACAGAGCCAAAACAACCATTTTTTGACAAATTTTTGCAGTACTATATGTAAAACAAATTGAAACCTCATACCTTTTCTAAATGATGTCTTATAGACCAAGATGAAATAAATTTGTTACCAAAACTTCCAGGGTTCAATCTCTGTGAACCAATTCGTTATCATTGCAGACAAAACCAAAGAACTCAGGTGCACAATGCCAAAAACAAAGTGAAATGAGGGTGACAAAACATGCGTAGTGGTACATTGAATGCACGTCAATCACCACTAGGTTCCCATTAGTATCGAGTAGTAAAACAAATTTCCAACTCAACACAACTTTTCAATAAAACCAATCACAACATTCCTCTCGTGTAAGGGACCACACGCCATGTCAGTTGGCCGCATAAATTCCCACAGGTTGGAAACTCAAAACATTATGGCCAAGTTCCACTGTATTAAACCAAAATTCAATTGTTGTTGAAACAATGTCAATTAAATAGTACAACTAACTTTCCAATATATCATATGCATCATGCGACACAAAATATTTTCTAACATAACCACAGTTTCCACCCCTCCAAAATAACTAAGTGTTGTATATACGAACTTGATACTATCAAGTTTGAATATTATTACACATTGAATTTTGTAATATAACCGAACCACCTTTTCAAGTATGAAGAGAAAACACTTATGTCTTGCAACAAGATTTGTATATGTCATCATAAATGTTTGTTACATACCACCAATATTTTAAAAAAATAACCACAAAAACCATAACCATTAGCATATGTATATTCCATGGACGACCATTTTAACCTGATGAAAGAAAAATATGACAAGACTTATGCTTTTTCCAATCACCATAACTTTGAACACCACATATATAATGCATATTATGATCATGGATGTGGTGAGATGCCTCAACCAATCAAATTAAAATTGAATGGCACTATTAACCTTCAAAATCATAAGCAGATTAGCACATTGTCATTCCTTTATTTTTGTTACTAGGGGGTCCCACCTAATAGTTATATTTATTAACAAGATTTTTTTATATATGTCTTGCAACAATTTACAGGCTAGTGGCTAGTTGTGAGTTTGTGAGTCAATATCTGGCGACTCCATAGGATAGGAAAGTTTTAATTGGCTAGAATTAGAGAATCTCTAGTTTTGTTGAATCATACTTTACTAGGAACAGTCAAACATTTCTATGTTATTCTCTCACAAAAACAAAAATGTATGGAGGGAAGAACAAGAAAGAAGACAATGGGAAAAATCTTGTTCATCATGTTTCAGCAAGAAATATATAGGCATAGGAAACTACTACACAAATAGAGCTACAAACCAAAAGAATATCATTTGTCTTTTTTGTTTTATCAATTTCAAGAAGATCAGTAAAATATTGCAGTCAACATGATAAAATAAGTGGCTTAAGTGATCCATATTGACTCAAAAAAAACACCAAAGAAAGCAAAAGGTTAAAAAACTAATAAAAATTCAAAGTGAAAATCAATTGTACAAACAAAAAACAATAAATGCAACTAAAAATAAATATATATAGAAAGCATTAGAAATATAATCAATCAATTCATCTTGGTTCAACATAATTCTTTAAATGTGAACCATTTATCATATATGAAAACAATCTCTTCCATGCCTTTTAATAAGTATGAATTGTTACCTATGACAGAGACGATCTTGTAAGGACCCAGCCAAAGCTTTTGAAATTTAGAATGATTCCCTTTATCAGTGTGTGCAGAATCGCACTACAATAATTTTTCATAAACTTTAAAGATAACATATTTAGTTTTTTTATCGAAGTATTTCTTGACAGTTCGATGTTTTTTTCTCAAATTTTCCAAAGCATGGTTTCTTTGTTCTTTCAAGGAAAGCAAAGAATTTGTTCTTTAAGAAATATCTATCGTATTCAACTCTTCAACATGTAATGCTAACATAAGAGAGGTAAGTTAAAGTTATACATGAATAATAGCTTCCTGACCATATAAAATATAGAATGGGGTATGACCATTGCTAGACTTCGTAGTGGTTTGATCTACCCAAAGTGCATACATGAGTAGTGTGTGTCATTGGCGGGGTTTATCATCTATAATCTTCCTTAAATTTTGAGCAATTTTTTATTAGTGGACTTAGCTTACCCATTTCCTTGCGGCTAATAGGTAGAAGAAGTAAAATGTTTGACACCAAATTTATAAGAAATTAAGTGAACTTTGCAGAAATGAAAGTTGGTCCATTACCTGAAATAATTCAACAGGAACACCAAAATGTGAAAAGATATTAGATTCCATAAAAGAGATGACTTTCTCATCTTGTGCAATCTTGAGTGGTACAAATTCATTCCACTTAGTAAAGTAATTTGTTGTTGTAAGTATAAAAATATGTCCAACAGAATATGGAGGATTGAGAGGGCCAATGAAATCTAAACTCCATTTTGAAAATGGAAAATCAGGAAGAACAATATGCAAGGGCATGGCAAAACATTTTTCTTTACCAATAATTTTTTGGCATTTATTACAAGCCCTCATGAATTTAAAAGAATCTCTGAAAAATGTAAGGTCAATAATACCATGTTCTCAAATTTTTAAAAGTAGTGCATTTTGCTGCAAAGAGACCACCAATATGAATGTTTGAATCTTTTGATCCATAGATTTCTCTCAAGATTTCATGAGTTGTTGCATTATCTATACATCGTAACAACAACCCATCATCAGATATTTGAAATGAATAATTTCCTAAGATCGAATATTTAGAGGCTTCAAGGTAGAGCCTCCTACGTTGATGAGATTCAAGGTAATCAAGACACTTTTGGAATTGCAAATAATAAACAAGATCCTTATACCAAGGATGTTCATCTAGATCAATATTCTGATTTTCAATAAAATAAAATAAAATAAAATAAAATAAAATAAAATAAATAAAAAACAATGTTGATAAGTCATTTTCATCATTTTTAGAAGAATCACTTGGTTTTGGATGTTGAGCCAAAAGAAGTGCTAAGTCTCATCCCTTGATTGTTTTTTATGTTGTGATCGTTAAATCGTGTTCTTGGAATTTTTCAAGCCAATGTGCAAGTTTCCCTGAAATATGAGTTTGTGAAAGTAAAAACTTGATAATAGGCAAAGGGACTTTTACCTGTGTATGCTTTCCAAGAATAAAGTGGCGAAATTTTTGTATAGCCTTAACAAGAGAAAAAGTATGTTTCTCAATAAGAAAATATTTGATTTCATCGTCAGATAGTCTCTGGCTCATGTAAGCTATAGGTTTTTCGTTGTTTTTATCATCCCATTGCAGAAGAATAACATAAATTACTTCTTCTATTGAGTTTGTATAGATAATAAAGTCTTTGTCAAAATCTGGTTTCGCCAAGACCAGCGCAGAATTGATTTCTTTTTTAATTCCTCTGAAATATTTTTTGAGATCTTTTGTCCAAGAAAAAGTTTGATCATGTTTCAGCATGTTATGAATAGGCTTAAACATTACAGTGAAATTAGGAACAAATATTCTAACAAAGTTAATTCTACCCAAAAATATTGAATTTCCTTTTTAGATGTAGGGGCTGGAAGATTTAAAATGGTGGTAACCCTCTCAAGATCAATGTTGATCCCTGAATATGAAACAATGTGACCGATGAGTTTACCTTGAGTAACTCAAAAAACATATTTTGAAGGATTTAGAGACATGCCAAATTTTCTACATCATAAAAATAATTTTTCGAGATGATCAAAATGATCTGATCTTTTTTTGAGTAAACAATTAAGTCATCAAGATAGATCTAAATAATTTTACTGATGAGATCGTCAAAATACATCTACATAGATCTCTGAAAAGTAACACCTACATTAGATAATCCAAAAGGCATTCGTTCATAAGTGAAGGTGCCCCATCAATTTGTAAAAGTGGTTTTATATTTGTTTTTCCTTTTTACTCTGATTTGATTATAACCTAAAAAATTGTCGAGTAAGGACATCATATGTGATCCTGCTACTTGTTGAAAAATCATTTCCATTTTAGGAAGGGGAAAGTTATCCTTAATGCTAGCTCTATTAAGTGCATGGAAATCAACACATAAATGAATGACACCATTTTTTTCCATACGGGAACCAGATTAGATACCGACTCAGAATATTTAACCGAAAAGATTATATGAGCATTTATTAACTTTTTCACTACTTTTCTAATTGTGGCTTCAAGAGTAAGGTTGATGGGTATTTGTTTTTTTCCTAATGGGTTTTGCTTCTTCCTTAATTGGAATAGCAGATTGGATGAAACTAGGATTAAAACCATGAAGATCCTCATAAGACAAGGAAAAAACATCACTAAATTCACAAAATAAATCAATGAATTTTTTATTTTCATCTTCATAATAGTGTACTATTATTTTTAAAATTTTTGGATCATATTGAGTTCCAATGTTCATCGGAATGATATCTCTTATTTTCCTCTTCGAATCTTATTCTTTGTTATCTTTGTTTTTCCTAACATCACTAGTTGAGAATGAGTTCTCGAGAGGAGTCAATCTTTTAGGAATTTTATTATCTTCAAGAAAAATTATTTCCATTGTCTTATATGGCTCTTTCTGAATAAAATCACAAATGCTTTCATCATCATGAAAGACCTGCCATGATTCCACATTATTAGGAAGATGAGATCAATATAAGGATAAAAATGTGTAATCAATTCTTTGAGGCAATAGTTTCCTTGTAGGAGAAGCTGCAAAAACAACTAACTTATCAATTATTGAATTCAAATCCCTTTTGATGTGATTGATGTTAAAATATAGCATATTTTGAATTAAATTCCAAATAGCTTGGGTGTATATTTTTAGTAAATTCTTAGTAGGATTATATATTTTTCTAACCAGATTGACAACAAGTTCTGAATCTCCGAAAACAATGAGATGATCATAGCCTAGGTTGTAAGAATTTTCAATTCCTAATATCAAGGCTTCAAATTCAATAACATTATTGGTGTAGGAAAATTCAAGTATGTAGGAAAAATTATGAATATTACCAACATGAGAATACAATACAATGCCTGCTCCATTTCCTTCACTCGAACATGCACCATCAAAGTGCATATACCACATACCATCTTCATAATCATAAGGTTTTTCAAGAAAAGCATCATCTTCATCAACAAAAATAGAATACACACCCATATATTCCTAAATATAATTTACATTAGGATAAGGAAATTTTTCAATATATGGTGAGATTCGTCCTTCCCTTAAAACAATGATATTCTTTCCATTTTGGGGAATGGACAGATGTGAACCATCTAACAATAAATAACTACTTGACAAAGCCTTCCAATCTCTATCCAAAATAACTGAGTAATTACTAACGGGCATGTCAATTACTTGAATATTCAAAGTAGTTATAATTTTAGGATGGGCACAAAGGACTAGAGTTACATCCTTGATCTCACCAATCATTGTTTGTTGTTGATTATTATAGGGCAGCATACTTCTCACATTCTCATTTGTATAAGAGAGTCCTAGTTCTTCCATAATAATCTTGGACATGACACTAGGGCCAAATCCACAATCTATTAAGCAACAATGAGCTAGTATATCCATTATTTTTATAGAAATATAAATAGGAGGATTTTTTAATAGGATACCTAAAATTCTTTACACCTATTCCATTTACATGTGAATCATCTCCATCATGTTTTTCAGATAAACTAGCTATTGTATTACATGTGAATCATCTCCATCATGTTTTTCAGATAAACTAGCTATTGTAGAGGTTTTACCTTCCATATAATTCTTTAGATGTTGTTGTTTTTCAGGGACAATGACCATGTCCAAGAGAGATGCATATGCTTTTATGTTAGCTATTTAATGAAGAATGTTATATTTGGATGGAGGAAAAGAGACCGATGCCTCTTGACTTTGAGTTGTCGTGACATCCTGAGGGTTTGTTATTTGGGACGAGGAACTTGGATTAAAGGTAATATTGGGAATATTACTCTTCCCTTTATTTGTGTACGATTTATTTCTTGTGTTTACTAACATCACATCCTCATCAGGAGCCCAATCTAAGGCAGCAATAGTTGTTTCAATATTTTTTACAAATATTTTCTCTTGCGCCCTTTTCTCAACTTCACAAGTACTTTCCTCGTGATTATCATCAGAGAAATTAAACCAATCCCTAGAGAGAATAGCCTTTGGTTGATTATTAAATGAAGAATTAGTTGGCTGATTTCTCAAAACAACTTGAGAAGAAGACTTGATATATATATGAAATAATGATGCTATGATATTGAATAAAACTAATGATGGATTGTGTATTGAGGAAATTGGTTATAGCATGATTGAAGATGTTGATGATTCTATTGCATATGAAAACCTTCCACATGAAGACAAATGAGGATGGAAAAATGATGATAAAGAGGTCAATAAAAGGGAGCCTGCAAGTTTCTACAAGATATAAACTGAGCTGGTAGCATCAATTAAATGTAATAACATCCAGACATGTATTCATTTGGGTTTATTTATGATGCATAAATGTTGAATGGAATTGAGGTAAGAGTTTCCTCAGTCAAATTTTAATATTGAATTGGTGTGAAAAGGTAGAGGACCTTGAATATGGAATTTTTATGGATGTTTGAATTTATTTATGAGAAATTTAATTGCATATCATGTTATATTGGTTATAATATCATAACCAATTCATGAAAGGAGACACACTCTTATTGTAGAAATGAATGCCATTAGACATGGTCATGTGTGAGGCCATGATGAGATTGGATATGTAAAGGCTATAGTGCCATCCAAGTGCATAATGGTTTTCCCCTATATGACCGATGTTTGGACTACAACCTTTTTTCCTACACTAAATAACACTAAGGGATGATGTTCCCAGTGTTGTGTATGGGTTGAAGAGGAAGGTATCCAAATGATTGGATGAGTTGTGGGGAATATTTTGGATGATGTATTGAGGCATGGGCCATACCTTCCAACTTACATGGTGGAATGCATTATATGAACACATGGTATTCCAGAGTCAATGCAAGGATGCATTATGTGGATGTGGCAATGAGTATTGTCACATTGGTTTTAATTATGGGTAATGTTTGATTACATTATGAAAAGTTTGGTGTGCTGATAATGCATGTACAATGAATGATAGTTTTCATTATAAATAATATTATTATTGGTTGAATGCCACTTTTTAATGTGAAGAATGGCTGGAAACAATTGAATTGTTGGTAAAATACAAATCTGAGATCATTTCATGAAATGCTATAAATGTGCATGAATGCTAACAATCTATTTGGTTGCATTGAAGTTGATAAAATTATAGGGAAAATGGTCTTGGAATACACACCCATATCTTCCTCAATAAAATGGTCATAAAAAAAATTAGAATACACACCCATATCTTCCTCAATAAAATTGACACTAGGTTGAGATAATTTTTCAATATATGGTTAAATCTGTCCTTTTCTTAAAATAATAATTTTCTTTCCATTTTTGGGAATGGACAAGTGTGAGATATATGAAGATAAATAACCACTATTTAAAGCCCACCAATATCTACCCAAAATAATTGAATAATTACTGATGGGCATATCAATCACTTAACTATTCAATGTAGTTCTAATTTCAGGATGGGAACAAAGGACTAAAGTTACATCATTGATCTCACCAATCATTGTTTGTTGTTGATTATTATAGGACAACATACTTCTCACATTTTAATTTGTACAAGAGAGTCCTAGTTCTTTCATAATAATCTTGGAAATTATACTAGGACCAAATCCACCATTTATTAAGAAACAAGGAGGTATCCTATCCATTATTTTTACAAAAATATAAAAGAGAAGATTTTTTACAGAATTCCTAAAATTATTTACACCTAACTTATTTACATGTGAATCATCTCCATCAAGGTTTTTAGATAAACTTGTAGAAGTTTTACCTTCCATAAAATTCCTCAGATGTTGTTGTTGTTCAGGGATGATGACCATGTCCAAGAGAGATGCATCTACTTTAATATTAGCTAGTTGTTTAAGAATATTGTATTTTTATGGAGGTAAATAGGTTGATACCTTTTGACTTTGAGTTGTCATGACAACCTGAAGTTTTTAATATCGAGAGGATGAAATAGGAGCAAATGTGTTCTTAGGATTACCACTCTTCCCTTTATTCCCGTTTGTTTTATTTCTCATGTTTACTAACATTACATCCTCTTTAGGGGCCCAATCTAAGGCAACAATAGTTGCTTCATTATTTTTTTCAAAGATTTTATCTTTCACTCTTTTACTAACTTAACAAGTACTTTTATCATGATTATAATCACATAAATTACACCAAGACCTAGAGAGAATAACCTTTGGTCGATTATAAAATGAAGAATTAGTTGGCTGATTTCTCAAAACAACTTGAGAAGAAGACTCAACATGAGATGAAGTTGAGGTGACACCTTTCCTCTCATAAGAAATCATTTGATTGCTCATATCTTGAACAAGATGCAAAACTGTAGACATATCAATCTTATTTACATAATCTTCCTTGGGAAGACATGTTCTTTCCAATTGTTCTTCATACTCTAAACAAGATTGAAGTGCAGACCCTAAATTTGTTACATTATTTTCTTCTAATCTTTCACGATATGAATAAGGCTATGTATTATAGTACTAAAAAAAAGCAGCTTGGTTATGAGAATGAATTAACTCAGGGATTTGATTGTATACTTTGGTGAAGCATAGATTGAAATACTTGATTATTTCACTATTGTTATAAATAATGTTATTATATTTCCTTAATAAATTTGTTGGATTTTTAGGATGCTCATAAGTTGATTTAAACCAGTAAGTCAATTCATCCCAAGTTGAAAATACTTTAGGAGGTAATTCAAAAAAAATATGCAACAACTTTCCCTTCTAAAGAGTTGACAAACAAGTGCATGCAAGTGTCATTATCATTTGCACCTATGTTATGACATGCATTTGAAAATGAAATCAAATGTTCTTTAGCTGAAATGGTGCCATTTCCAGAGAATTTAGGCAGATTATCTTTAAATTTTTGAAGGGGATTTGCAATTGGTGTAATATTCAAGGGTGAAGATACGTGTCATGGTGTAATGGTTGCATCTTCTTCAAACTAAAATAAACCAAATATTTTTATTACTTTGGCATGATTTTTTGTGGATTGAACCAAGATGTGATGACTGGAAATACTTTTAATTATTGATGAAGCAGAGCTTTGTGAAAAGATAGATGAACTAGTACCATAAGAAGTACTAGAAGATATCATCTTGAAAGAGATAGAATTCAAGAAAATTGATGAACTAGAAGAGTCAGATAAATATATTTGGAGTTTAGGTTGTTGACTTTCTAAAATGACCTTTCTTCTTCCAAATTCAGATAAATGATTGAACTCGGGAGATAAACCTCTTGTTTTTCGAGAAGAAAAAGATCTGGATGACATAAGACAACCTCTTATTGAGGGGGTTGATTTTTGGCTTTCCTTTGCTGGGATTCCCACTATTCATAGATTCTAACATCTCTATAAATGACCTCCCAAGAATGATGAAGTTCAACACGATTGTGAATAGTTTCTAAAATAAGATTGAATAAAGTTAAAGAAATACTAGTATGATCATCTAAACCATCTCTAATGTTAGGTTGTCGTAAAATAGGTAAATTCATGAAATTAGAAAATAAAAGAAGAAAACTAAGTACAAAAAATAAAATGAAACTACCAGAGAAATATGGATAAATTTCCCTAGTATGGTCACCAAATAAATGTTGATGAAAATGAATGGATTTCCTTATACCAACATTTTTTAATATTGTTGGGATAAAGCCAGATATACTAGATTATTACCCTATTTTTATAGACTTTTAACAAAAATATCAATCAGTCCTCAAGTATATGAACTTGGGCCTAATCATATCTTTTATGTTGTGTTTTGAAAAGCAAATAGAGAAATGTTTGTGAAATAAATTTATAACAAGTTGAATAAAACAATCATAAAACAATCATAAAACAATCATAAAACAAAATCTGAAATAAAGATTACACATGAAGTCCAAAATGAGACCCAAAACCATCAATGATTTTATTAATTTAGTTCTGAATTACAACCAAAATCATTCTTTCATACCCTGGAATGGGTAAGGACCATAATAAGATTTAGAAGTCATCGGTGGAATGTTACATTACACAAAGACTACCAGTGTCTTCTAAGTAAAACCGAGATTGAGAAAAACTGGATCAACAAGCCATAGTATGTCAATGTCTTGACTCTGCAAAAAAATTCCTAATTAGCACTGAAAATTAATCCAAAAATCCAATAAGAATTATCAGACTATAAAAAAGAAATGATCAACCTTCTGAAGCATGTCAACAATCTATGTTTCTTGGACCTTCTTATTGTCACATTTAGTAAGACCATGTTATCAACAAGAACATTTCATCTTTTAAGTGATTCATAAAAGAATGTAGTAATATGATCTCACTTTGGAACTAGAGCAAACCTTATCATAGTTTTTGCTTCTATATCTTCCCTTTTTCTTGTCCCTCAAGTCCTTCTTTTATTCTTCCAAAAGTAGTTTTGGGTAGTTACAACTACTTTTAGTTAAGTTACTTAAGTAAATTTTAGTTAGATAGGGAAAACTCATAAATAAATAATGATAAGGTTATAATAAATACTAACTAATAGGTGGGGGCACCCTATGTATCCTTATTTTTATCACCTTGTTCCTCCATCAATAAATATGCATCCATGTCATTCAAAATTTCATAACATATAAATATCCAATCAACCCACAATAAAGTATTCTAAAGAACACTTGTGGATCCCAATATCGAATATATGTGTGTGTGTGCGTGCTAAAAAATAATAAGTCATTTTGTTGTCCAAAAATAAATGTTGTTCAAAATATCTCATGTCAAAAAATAAGTGAAGTATGTCCCAACAGTTAAAATAAAACATGACAAAATAAAAAAAATATACTTTTTTATCTGAGGCAGTTCGCCTCTATCCACTATCTTTAGAATCTACCAGTTTGAGCACCTATGAATCTGCCTTAATAGGCATTTTACGTTTGATTGATGATGCCTCTGGGTGCATGTATCCAAAAGAGATATTTATGTCTTCGTGTCTGGGGTAATGGGAATTGGATGTGAATGTGTGTCAAGATATCTCAGATTGATCAGACTTAACAGAATTGGCCAGTTGTTTTCTGTTGACCACAATTTCGATCAATAGTTTTTAGCCAAAAAAAAAATCCAGGCTTCTCCTTGTTCCATATTGCTTCTTATTGAATAGAAAACTTGCCACTAATTATATAGCCTACAAATGGTTGCAAGGAATACTAAAAATTTATTTATAATTAGTAGGTGGGACCCCCTAAAAGAGAACACAAGTGAAGAGTTTATTTTCAATTATTCCTAAGATGACATCACATGTGTAAAAATTTCAAAGCGATAATCTACGTTATGAAATTCATGAAAATATTTTCATTTCTCCGTCTTGATTATGAGGTCTTCTTTAACTTGGTTGCATGCAGTATTTAAATATTGATACTAGTATGAATAAATACATGTTTTCAAAGGTATAAGATGTTTGTCACTGCATGGAATTGAATGGTATAAGGCATAAATATTGTGGAAAGAGTATGAGAAAACTAATTATATTTGGGTTATCAACATGCATCATACACTCTTATCATTTAATTTCATTTTTCATGCAAACCCATTCATCTCTCTCAAATTCATTATTATTCCCATGTTCTAAGTCATTATTAGTTTGTGGAGATATAAAGGTTGTTTTGTTTTGCAAAGATGCATAATTAAAAGGGAATGTTGAAATAAAACAAGTAAGAGATACAAAAGGGATTCCAACCTATTAATTATTATTTATCATTATCCTTTATCAGTATTTAATAAATATGTCCTACATAATTAAAATTATTTATACTTCTAACTAAAAGGTAGTTGAAGTACTTGAACTATCTCATTGAAGAATAAAAGGTAAAGGCAAAGAAGGAGAAAATTTTCAAGAGAGGTATGCAAGGAGTCTTGTGAGGTTTATCATTATTTTTTTATCATCCATCCTTCATTCTTTTTCAATAGGGATTTGATGAAGTTGTTGATAGTAGGGATGTATTGCAAAGTAGGGGAAGGGACGAAGTGAGGCTAAGTTTTGCTTGTGTCCATGAGGTGAATGGTTTTATTATTAAGTTTGTTGTGTTTTAAATCTGATTTTCTCAGTATTAATCAGTTTTATGGTATGCAAATTTCCACCTTGTGCTTGACTACCATTGCAATATTCAGTGTCCAACTTAATCTTTCTTCACTTTATCTTATACTTGGTTATTCTATTATATGAGGTTGATTCCATCTATAATGGTTAAAGACAAGAACTCTGGTCCAAGTCTAAGCAAGGGCTTGAAATCTTCAAAGAATTCAAGGAAATGTATGGGGGTTTCATTTAACAATAAAGATCAAACTCTTTTGGACTCTGGAATTTACTCTTTTTAGTGTTTATCTGTTTTCTTTTTAACATTCAAAACTTAAAAATTCAAAACATTTTAACTTATTCACTTCTTTAATTTTGTATATAAACTTTTTTATCTTATTTTATTTTAATAGTTTATTTTTTACTCATTTTTTTTCAAAACACAAAAATTACAAATACAATGTCAATTTTATTTCTATTTCTTTAAAATAATTTCTATTGCACATATTCACATTTATTTTCTTTATTTAAACTTTTGTTTTACAAAGAAAACAACAAAATTCATTTCAATATTTTATTCAATTTAGAATAGTTCTTTTTAACTATTTATTTTAGTTTTTTTTGTACTTTTAAATTTCCATTAACTTCTCTTTTCTTTCTTTCATTTAATTTAACTTTTATCAACCAAAATTTTAAAAGAAAAGATTTCATTTCAACACATTCTTAGAATCATTAACTTAGTTAACTTTAGTTTGTTTATAATTATTTTTGCAATTGTATATTTTAAATTCCACACAAACTTTTGTTTTAATTTTCATTTCATGCAAAAGAAAACATAAAAATTACAAAGGTTACAAAATATAGAAAAATCAAATAATTGCAAAAATGCAATAAAGATTTAAATCCTTTTAACTGTTAACTTTAGGGTTTTTTTTTAACTTAGGGTTTAGTTAGTTTAACATTATTTTAAAGTTTTGCACTTACATTATCCACTAAAATTTTGGTTAATTTAATGTTTCATACAAAAACAAAATACAAAATAATATAAATGCAAAATACATAAAAAATAAATATTTACAAAAATTATAAATAAAGATTCATTCTTAGACTCTTTAGCTATAGGGTCTAATGTGCTTTCTTTATTGGGCTTAAAACTTAGGGTAACATTCTCGTCTCTTCCCGCCTAGCCTGATGGGAGGTTGAGATGTTGGTTTCGAAACATTCTTGTTTCAACATCAACATATTTTTGCCACCATACTGGAGAGGACCATTCAATGGTTCTTTCCTAGTTATGTTTTCATGTTTTCAAACCTTTTTTTATCTTCTCTAAATTTCTATGTCTCAGTTGATTGGAAGCATGTATAGTGGTTGTAACCCTATGGTTTCAACTATTAATCCTGCAAAAGTGATTCGCAAGTATGGAATATTCGAATTTGAGGAAGACCTAACTAATCACCTGTGGCTTGTACCTACTCCTTTGAAACATCCTTTTCCTTTCAAATTCAAGCAACATTTTCCTTTGTTTCATGGTGGTGGATCCGTTACAGTGGAATATCATCTTCGTGCATTTTCAAATACTTGTATCATCCTAAGAGTTAACGAAAATGACAATTGCATGCTTTTGTTTATGAACTCCCTTCAAGGTAATGTTGCATCTATGTTTTCCAACCTTCCTAATGAATGCATCTCCACTTGGTATGAACTTTCTTATTGGTTTACTTCTACTTTTGGGCACTTGGATAATATTTATGAGCATCTTAAGAGATCTAATCACTTGCACATGGAGGATAATGAAAGTATTCTCGCATTTAATCTTATATTTACCAAGTTGTATAACTACATTCCTATGACTATTCACCCTACCAACTTGGCTTCCCTCTTACATTATTATGATCTTCTACCACCACTTTACCAATGGAGGTTCGAAGAAAACAATATTCAAAATATGGAGATAGCCTTAATCACCTTGCCTTTATTTCGAAGAGCAATCTCATAGAGCATGTTTTTCCTTTGCTGCTTTTGATTCACACAAATATTGTCTTCCTTAATGCACATCATCCAAGATTTACAGGATCGCATGCTCTTCCTTGAATGTCAATCTTCAAATCATGCATGACTTGAGAGATCTTGGGAGTCCTCTTTCCTAGGGCCTAATTATAATGCCTTCACTATTTGTGATCAAGAGCTTGGATGTGAAGAGGATCATGATCATATCATGGTGCTTAATGATCAACCAATCTCTCACATTTTAAATACCACCATTCTTGAAACCAATATACAAACTCAATCTCAATATCATAGTTTACCCCAAATCTCTTGTTCATATCCATACAATGGTGAAGTTGATTATGCAAAGGAAGAAGTTGATTTTGACCTCATTAATCCTATTTATGACACATTTTTATTTGTTGATGTTACTAATGAATGTTCAAAACAAGTTGATGAAGACCCTTTCAATTTTATTGATGCATATGATAAGTCTCCCTTTCAAGATCCTCACAAAGTTAATCAAGATCTTGAATTTCATTATGCTTTTTCGAATCCATTGTTTCAATTAGAAGAAGTCAAGGAGCTCAATAATTGTATGCATGCTTCTCTTGATATGTGCACAATTTCTTTCGATAATGATGACGAGTTCAAGGGAATTCCTATGTTTTTGAATCCTTTATATTTTTCCTTGCATTATGATGACCCTATTTCTGATAGGAAGATTGCAACAAATTGCTTTATGATGTTTGATGAGTCCATTGAACCTATATTTGATAGTCAAGCTTTGAACCATGGATCCAAAATATTTAATCATATTGATGATTATAAAGTAAGATGCAAATCTAATATTTTTGGTTGGCACATTTTGAAGGATGGTAACCATTTCTTTTGGGTCTTGATATGTCATTCTCCCTTGCCATATACATATGTTGGTTGGCATGTCGGTAAAATTTCCTTTTGCAAAGTCTTCCCAGTCATGAGTCCGACATGTAAAACATATGATGTGTTCCTCTATGCCAAATGTCATCCCACTTGAGTCCTAGGTTGTTGCATCCCTTTTCCATGTACATAAATAAAATATAATATATAAAAATGCAAATAAATAAGACAATTTTTAAACAAAAGAGGTATATTAAGTTTATGTCTCTTTCACTTTTATTTTTGTTTCATTTCTCACTTTCTTTTTGTTTTCAAATATCTACTTTATTTTTGTTTTCACTTTCCTTTATTTTCCTTTTTCACTTTTTGATTCAATGGTCAGACTTGATGGAGCAATGGTTAGTGATTTAGAAAGGTATATGTATATTTTTATTAACTAATTGACCAATTTCTTTTGGTGGACAACAAACTTACAGGTGAACCAATTTGACTTGTTTTTGTGTGTTAGAGTTCCTTGCTTTGTATATGATATGATTACTAACCAGGACACCCTTGCTTAAATCAGTTATTCAATCATTCCCAAACCTTATTCTCTTTCCCCTTCTCCATCCCCTCCAAATTGAGATAGCTCATGCATAAACATCATGTATGCTCAATGAATAAATTCTCTTATCAAAGTTCTAAACTACGATTCCTTGCTTCGGCTCTTTCATGTTATAATTTGGGCATTCAAATGCTCGATGACCCTCTACACCACACCTGAAACACACATAAGGTCCTCCTCTGCCACCACCATAACCTATACCCCTACGGAATCCTCTTCCTCATGATTGATTTAGGTTACCTTGTCAAGTATCTTCTTCTTTCTCAGTTCCTTGGGATGATTCGCCTCTGCCATAGTTAAAACCACCTTGTGAGGCAGACGATGTGCCCCTCCTTGCTCCTCTATTCCTTTGAGAAAATTGTCGGTTTAGATTTTCCTCGGCCTTTAAGGCTAATTGGTATGCCTCTTCCACGTTGTGAACCCTATGCATGCTTAGTTCATCTTGAATAGAAAATTTTAAACAATTCATATACCTTGCAGCCAATTACTCATCATTTTCCTGGTGATCCACACACATGGACAACTGATAAAACTCATTTGTGAGTTCCTCCACGGTGGACATGTTTTGCTTCAAGTTCTGAAATCTACGAACAAGGGTCCGGGCATAGTCCAGAGGGAAAAACATTTCTTGCAAATTTTTTTCCATCTTGCTCCAAATCCTAATTTTATCTTTTCCTTTTTTTTCTCTATCTTTCTGCACATGATCCCACTAGATCATGACGTGACCCTTCAACTTGGTGCATGCAAATTTCATCTTCTTTTCCTCTGGCATAGGTTTCCATTCATTTTTTTTCCATGGCATTCAACCAATCTATTAACTCCTCTAGTTTAAGATTCCCTGCATATTATGAAACTTCCATCTTGATCCTATCATTTCTCCCTTCTAGAGCCCTGAGCATCCTTTCTTCAAAAGACACACACTCTAATTGTTCTTCTTTGTGTTCTTCTTCATGTTCTATATGTTGATCTACATTTCCTTGGTTTGTCTCCTCATCAAACACTTCTCTTTGTATTATTCCTTGAAAACAATTTATGGGTTTTAGCTTGGAAACACCAATGGCACATATACACGTTGGTTGTTATCCAATATGTGAGATGACAAAAAATTGATGGGTGCTTAGACGTCATGAGGTGGTGCATATTACAGGGAATAAAGTTGCAATCTCCTCTATTGTAGACCAAGTGCAGACACAAGAATCAAACAGAGATGATGAAGTTGCTTTGTTGATGAAAACCTTGTATAATCAAAGACAACAAATTGCTAAGTTATAGGATGAGTGTGTTGCACTCAATCAAACGATTACTTCTATGGCTCCCATTCATACTATGGCCTTCTCCATGGCTAGGTTATGTACTAGTTCTTTGGGAATCAAAGAGGATGAGATGGTTCAACAATAACCAACAAATGTAGAGATGGAAATGGTGGATCAGAATTCAACCAACAGTGAACTAAAGCACATGGATATCCAAACATTTCCTCAAGTTATGCATCATGTTTTTTAAAGTTGTTTTATTACTAGGGGTTTTCATTAGGATACATACTTATAGTAGAATCCAAGAGCATCTTTTTGAGAAAAGTCATGTAAACACAAACTGTTAGGCTCAAGTTTTGAACTTGCTCATGAAAATTTTGTTGGATAATTATGAAATATGTATTTTCATGCTGAATAGTGTAGATGCAACATCTCTATAATACAAATATATGTTTTTGTTTAAAAAAATGAATATTTTCATTATTACTAACGTATATTTATCTTGACTCCAAATTTATCAAGCATTGAAAAACATCAAATTTCTTGAGGTACACACACACACACATATTATCATTTAAGATGAATTTAAATACAAATAAAGGGAGGAGTAACAATATTTTTATGTTCCCCAGATCGGGTGGTGATGGGCCTCCCACATGGAGAGCCCAATTGCCACCTCGCATATTAATAACCCACTGTAGACAACAACCGTCCAGAGGGGTAGGAAGGTACATGGGAGATGGGAAGTGAGAAGAGTTGCACCACCCTCCCTCCCACAACCAAAATGCAAAACTTAGCAGGAAGGACAGGTAGACATGATAAGGAAAATGTGATACTTTGAGAGGAAAATTGGGGCATATGGAAATCTAATTTCTCCATGAATGAAAGTACGAAGTGGTTACTTTAGTAGAGGAGAACACTCACGGTAATTAATGAACCAAAAATCATGGTAATGGTTGGGGTTGGAGGTTATTTACAACCTTGGAAAAATAGAGTGAGAAATTTGTTTCTTGGGGGGCGACTCTTAGTATTTGGCTGTGGGCACTCCCTCTTCAGAGAGTCCAGGCAGTATTTCTATGTGGAGTAGAATAGGTGAGCGGGAACCTATAAGTGGAATATGGTAAGTTGAGCGAAGCTCCATAGGCCAAAGTGTAGAGAATAAAGCAAGGGGGGTATCCACGTCTATTGTCCTTGTTAGTGGGAGGCACATAGGCAATAATTATTGGCGTTGGGATTGTTACTGAGCCAACGATGGGGAACAACAAGGCCATTGACCATATCGAGTCAAGCAAAAGAGTCTCCAAATGTAAGGGAGCTTAGACACAAGGAGCTCAAAGGAGAAACCAGACTAGGTCTCGAGGCACGAGTGTAGAGCAGGGAGTTGAACAGACCAAACAAATTTACTTTCGAAGCATCCCTCGAGTGACTCAACAAAAAATGGAGGAGTTGGAGGACATAGTGAGTTCAAAGAATAAACAAACATCAAAATCCATAACAAAAATAAAGTTTCAAGAGTGGGTAAGGGATATTGGTTACACCAGATCTCAAGACACCAAGGGATTTCGCGCGATGGAATTTTATTGGTTGGAAAAAACACCAGTGGCTCTGTTGATGGAGGAAAAGGATGACAAACAAATAGAGACTCTGGATCGGATCAGGCAGTTGGAAGTGAAGTTCACAATCCTTTGTAGAGTTGCCTTCGATATAAGCTTTAGGGTGACGAAAAGGAATGCTGAAAAGGATGAGTACATGGTGGACTTTACTAGCTCCCCTGATTCTCAAAGAACATATGTCATTCCAATTATCATCAATGAAGGTGATGTCAGGGGAAAAGAAAATCAACAAGAGACTTAGAAAGGAGCAGAACCTCTCATGCCTCTACATAATTAAAATCACTAGTAGCGATGGCAACCCATGTTTTTCCAACATTTTTCTATATTTTTTAGTTTTTAGTGGACTCTCAAGATGGTCCTAGCTTACAATAGCAAGTCATATACTTAATCAGACATGATGTCATGGTTGTTTCCATTTTTGTGCTCTGGTTTCCATCTTGGAAGAGCCTAGGTTTTCTCAAACATGAGGATATGGTTTATTTTGCTATGTATTGTTTGTGCTCGTGTTTCCATTATGGCAAAGCTTAGTCATTCAGGCCCATAACGTTTTGTACATTATGAATATATATGATACTTAGTTTAAAAAAGAAACAATATTTTTATGTAAATATCATATTATAATATTTCTATTAATATGTAAATATGAGTCTCTCTCTCTCTCTTTCTTTATAACAAATTTTATAATAGTTTTACATCTTATACCTCTCTTTTATATATAAAGAGTTTTATTTATTTAGGTTTGTATTTGGTTGACATATAACATAACTATTATTTTTTATAAGTATTATATATTTTTGGGAAGTCAACATATAACATATAAGTGTTATTCACTTAATAACATTTCTATCATACTAAATTATGTCGTAGTCTAAACGTTCTACGTTTTGGCCCTTTTCCGAGGATATTTCTCAGGGATTTTTGCCTGAAATCTGAATAGAAACTGTCGTATCTGCAGATTTGAGTGGTTAATTCTGTGTAATCCGAGTGCCCTTAGGGTTTTTCAACACGTTGAATCCATTTTTGCATTCATAAATGCAATTTAAACAACAAAAAAATGTGATTTTGTGCGAATCCATTTTTGCATTCATAAATGCAATTTAAACAACAAAAAAATGTGATTTCGTGCATATTTATGTCGTCGGATTCCGACAGAAAGGGCAAAAACATAGAACAGTTAGACACCTCCCTAAATTATAAATGTACCTCATCACTTATTACTTTCGATGTAATTAAAATTATTAAAACATTTAAAATAATGATATTATATAAAATATTCATTCAAAATATGTTAATTTATCGTATCAACCCTTTAAAAAATAATAATATTAAATAAAATATTCACTAAAAACATTTTAAAATCTTCATTTTAATATTAATTTACGATATGATAACATATCTCATTTATGTATTACTTTTAAGTCTTCCCTTCCTCTATGTGTATATGGTATTTTTGAGCTTTCCAAGTCCACGTGGTAAATTGTACATGCAAACCTTAGATTTTCTAGGGCATAAGGCTAGGACATCAATAAAGTTCAAAGTCGTTACAACAATATACTCATTACAAGCTTGATATGTCACTTACAAGATTAGAACCTAAATATACTCATTACAAGCTTGATATGTCACTTACAAGATTAGAACCTAGATGGGGAGAATAACACTCCATCCCATAGCCACTCAAACTAGACCCGATTGACACCCATATTGTAATTGTTACAATGTTTTTTTCTTTCAAGAATGTTCATATTGTAAAGGTTTACGTTGTGAAATTGTATCCCATTATTCAATGAATCAATTTGGTCTAGATGTTTAATAAAAAAATCTCTTTGTCTATATGTACTGGGTGTATGTGTTGTGAGTTATCAATATGCATAACAATTGTGAGTGAAAAGTGGCTTATAAGGCATTATCTGCACCATTTTTTTTTCAATCTAGAAGTTAACTTTGAGATGCACATTCTTGAGTCTATGTGGCAACATACTCTCTCACTCTAGTGCCAGCAAAGTTGGTGGTTTCAATGTCATACTTTATGGAACATCTTTGATTTATGATGTTTATTTATACGATATCTATATAACACTCTTTTACTGAATGTAAGAATGCCATCCATTCGATAATTAATTTGAGAAAAACATGTAAAAAAATAAGAAAAATTACATCATTTATAATGTGCCATCATATAAAATAAATAATTGAAATTATTACTTATCGAAAATATCAAACCATTATTTTTATTAGCTAATTAAAATATATTATCTTTTAAAATTTTAAATTAATGAAGTCAAGTTAATCATCTATTTCCTTATTCATTTTCTTACAATGTCACCACATTTGTCAATTCCCTTCACGGTAAGGTTCATTGTTATTTAATAAAAGAAAATATCACCTAGATTTTATAAAAATAAAAAATAAAATATCACCTAATTTTTATCAAAAATAAAATATAAGAGCCAATCAATGACCATGTGGATAAAGCGTGAAAAGCAAAAGGGTCATCTCTTATTCAAAAATTGTTTTGACAATGCGAAACATGTGATTTGAATATACATTTGGGTTGGCTACAGGTAGACATCCTTGACGCAACATGCAACCAAAATAAATTAAATAATCAATAATAATAATTAAATAATGAATGCGATTGAGATAGGAAGCAATAAGGTGATGGGAACTGCTAGTGGTGGAGGAGGGAGGATATGGTGGAGAATACATCTTACCAAAAGTGAATACTAAAATGACATTTGCTTTGACACGCCTTAGTAATTTAATAATAACATTTGGATTCAGTCTTATATATTTTATGTATTAAAATATTGTTTTTAAGTTTGTTATACAATTATTGATTAAGGTTTTATTTGTCTCGATTTTGATGATGACTATCGTGTATGAGATCGCAATTGACAAGAAATTATTTGTTTTGTTTATACCATTTTATTCTTATTTTCAAGAAGATGGGAGAAAAGTTTTTTTAATTTTTCTGATTTAATGGATTAAAAAGGTTGATAGTGTTACATATATTTTGAAATTGAAATTGATATGTAATATGGGTATATATATATGATATTTTAAGATAATGTGTGTTTTTTCTTTTATTTTTTTAGGAATTTTTTTGTTCCACAACGTTTTAGGAATTGTCCAATGTACTCTTTCACTGTAGAGTTTGTAAGAGTTTGTTTTTATTTTAACACATTGAATTTCTTCTTTAGGTTAGATATGACAAAAGGATACTATTGATATTATAAATTGGGTTAATGACCTCTTTATAATGTCTTAATTTCCTCTTATCTTCTATCTCTTTATCACACCAAAATATTTCCTTAAATTTAGATGTGATAGCATATTTAATGGTATCAATATTCCACAATGTCACCTCTTTTTCTATTCTCCAATGGGTTAGTCAAGACTTGACATCTTTATGCCAACCCCTCTTAAAATGTAGGTGATTTTGATTAGAGTTTGAAACAATCTTATAAAGCCTTGTCTTTCACGTTAGTTATCTTCGCGTGTACATTAGGTACCCAATCATAGCCATATTCTCAATGGGGGGAATATCATATTCTATGAAGAGGACATGATAGGGCATAATGTTTTTAATTTTAAGATTATAAACTATAAAATGCTTTTGGATTTGCTCAATTCTCTCCATGATTATCTACAAATGCCACAATCCCAAACTTCACATCCATATAAGAACATGAGAATGATGAGAGCCTCAAAGAGGAGGTTTTTTTCCCAGAACAAAAAATCCATTGATTTACAATTGTTCTTGAGACCAAAATATGCTTTCCACCCTCCATCAATCATTTTCTCAATGCTATAACTCCAATTAAGCTTATGATGAAGGTCAACTACTAGTAACTTCTATAAGTTGTTATTGTTATATACAAAATTAGCATAAGTGATCTTTTTTAATTTGATTATCATAATCTTTGTTTTGTTAGTATTTATTGACATCCCCGTGCTAGAATAAATGCATTGAGAATTATTCGTTGCTTATCAAGATCACAATAGCACCTTAAAAGGATAAGCATGTTCTTGTAGTAAACTTCCCTTCAATTGTTAGAATATGACAATACAAAAAATTAGAGCTCCCATTGATCTACAGCTCTAATTGACTTTTAACAATCTCGATTAATTCAAATTTAGAGATAACCTCTGATGACATTGTTGTACCATGCAATGATATTGGATCATAGTAAAACTTTGCTCATACTTAAAATTTCTACCCAATTATTATCAAATTGTAGCTTAAAAATGGTCCACTTACTGCAATATTAGCTTACTCCCACCTTAAAAAAGCCATGAATCCATATATGGAAATAAAATTCTAATTTACAATACAAAAAGATTTTATATACTTTTTCCAAATCCATTTCTAGAACCAATAATATTCATAGTTATGTTAGTAAGTGTCATATATGCAAATAAGGTTCAAATATATAGTACGAGGGGGTTTTATACTATTTTTTCTAAATCTGTTTTCTCTAAAACCAATCATTCATGTTTTTTTTGCTTTGATTTTTTTTGTTGTTTCAAAGTAGGAAAAACACTTTGGTACTTAGAACTGTTGATATAGTCTTTATTGATATTGTTTCAAGACCTCGATGTGTAGCTACATCATTATGTAAAGACAAAAACTTGCCACTTGTAACAACCCGATGACATTCTGTAAGGGGGAAAACTTCTACTCTTGCCATATGCCTCCGAGTCTTGAGTCATTAACCTATTTCCTTACATCTGAAGAAGACAAACTCTTATCCAAGCAAAAGTAGTTTTGAGTCATTTTCCATGACCAATCAAATTCATAGTTATGTTAGCAGGTCTACTCACTTTTTCACCTCCATGAGATGGTTGATATTAGTTTCATAGTCTTCACAAAGTAAGGATGGGGATTCACTAACAATTCAATTGCATCACGATATAGAGATAAGGGTTGAAATTATGGTACTAAGGGATTTCACCATTACGGATCCAAATTTATAAAAAGTCAACCAAATTTACATTTACATTGGTAAGTATGATTATTTCTTTGTTTTGAGGATAATTTTATATTTTCTAATGTATGAATGGATGAAAGCGATCTCATTGTCATCCATAGGGTGAATGAGGGTGGGGATTTGTCGAGAGTTCCACTGAATTGCAATATGGAGATTATGGTTGATTTTTATTTGAAGAAATAACCTCACCCCACCTTCACACTTAAGCAAAGAATGGGGGTGTTGGTACCAGGCTAGCCTTCATGGAGCTCATCCCCCTTATAATTTCTAAATGGAAGGTAGATTGACCACCAACCACGTAGGTAGTTGGTAATCCCTAGGGATGAGATGAGATTTGATCTCGAGACTTATGTGGACTTAGCACGAGAGCATTTATCAATTGAGCTAACCATGGGGTTGATAAGAGTCAAATTTATAACAACACGAGATTTTATCATTATGGATCCAAATCTATCATCCTTAAAGCTAACACACACTTTATTCACATTGGTAGGTTGGTAGGTGTACTCACCTCTCCCCTTTTTGAAAACTTATGTATTTTCTAATAAAACAATAAGTTTGAATGGATGAGATTTGCTTCATTATCGTTCACAAGGTAAGCGAGGAGAGGATTATCCATGAGGTAAGTGAAGTGGGGATTTGCCAATCATTCAACTAGACCTTGAAACGAAGATAAGAGTCAAATCTATGGAAACATGGGATTTCATTACTACAAATCCAAATACATCCTCATTAAAGTTACCAAATTCATATTTATGTTGATAGACATATTACATTAGAGTTGGTTAATAAGTGGACAAACTCAACTTTCTCCATGAGTTAATTTTTTCCAGCAAAGCAAAGTTTTGCCTTGATCCACTCATTTTTTAGAAATTCAACGATTTGGGTCGTCTTAAAATGAGCCAAAATCCTCAACAGTAAAGTTCCCATCAATAAGGCGGAACTGAGAAAATTCCTATCGAATTTAGGGAAGAATTTATGTCGTAAAAAGATCTACTTTGTCCACTTATTAACTCAATCCTACTTGCCTCTGTGAGTTGAGAATACTTTTATATTTTTAATATAATATTCAATAGGAACCGATGACATGTGTCATCCACAAGTTAAGGAAGAGTTGGAATTTGCTAATATAATAAAAAAATTAACACTTTGTTTATATATTCATTATTTGGTGTTATTGTTCCTTGGATTTTTGAATTCCATTTTCATATCTCCTAAATTTTTGTGTTTTATATAATTATGTCAACATAGATTAAATTGTGATTTAATGATAATTTATTAAATTTTATTTTAATCAATAAATATATACAATTGGTCAAATTTCCAACTAAATAACAACTTTTGACCTTTTAAATGACCATGAGCTTGACTTTGATCACAAAGCTTTAACCCTAACTCTAAAATTTTCCATGCATAGGAGCACCATTGAAGA
>CBVK0100099289.1:9937-26460 GCA_900067695.1 Picea abies
AGTTTTGGATTAGTCAACAACCCTAACTTGAAGTAATCATAACTTTGTACCTGTAATATATAAAGATATGAAATTGATACACAATACTCTTCAGTGTGTTTTATTCAATTCCTCCAGGTTCCACTACTTGGAACCTCTCAGAAAATGAGTTATAGAAAAAATGGCATACCTTGTTGAATTCTTGCTTATTCTAGAGAGCGACCTTGTAGAGAGTGCCCTGCAAGAAATATTTGTTTAATTGATATGAAACTATTACATAGAATACTACAGACTTTACCCTAACCAAAAAAATTATTTTCACTGAATTTGGATCTGTTATGAAGAAGTTATGATGTTTTTACCCGAAACACCTGTTTTTGACTAGTTTCAGGACTAGCCACAAACCCTATTTTCCATGGAGTGGAACTCAAAAAATACTATGACCCACAAGCTGAATTTTTTACCACAGATACTTGGATATGATTTCTCAATGGCATAGAAATTTCACGGTCTGAATCATTATAGAAAAAAAGTTACAGCGAAAATGGTCAGATGACCTGTAAATAACATGCCTTAGAAAGCACCATCAAAAGAATTTATCCTTCCTTGCATTTCGGCCTTCTTTTCTTCACCTTCCCTCAGAATTTCAGCTTAGATATCCTTGGTTACCTCAGACACCTATAGATATTCAATATGCTCAAGTGTGATTAAAATGAGAGAGCCTTGCTTCTTATTTATACTCTCCAAGTAGCTTCCTTAAAAACATCTTCTAGTTCACTTGGCCCCACTTTCCTTATTTTAGGGTTAACCCACTTCTAATTTCTCCATTAAATTTATTATTGAAATAATTTATTTTGTATTCAATTTGAATTATAATACTCTCATTAATTCACTTTATTATTTACCTTTTAAAATCTCTTAAACCACTTTGACTACTTTGACCTTTTGGGGCTTCTAGATGACATATGAGGGTCCTCCAACATCGTAAGGCCATAACTCTCAAACCGTGAGGAGTTATGTGATGTTCCACATACCACCAGAAATGGAATGACATGCACTATCCATATAGAATAGTATTATCTAAAAATATATCATAACTCATACCATTATCCATCAAACAAACTTGGGTCCATTACCCAAACCTGGGGTCTCCAACTTCTCATGGCCATAACTCTCTAACCATGAGGAGTTATGTGACGTTCCACATACCACCAGAAAAATTCATTTTCCTTCATCTCATTATTCCACAATTAAGCATGGGTTCTCTTACTCTGCAAAGCGTCTTCCTGTGAGGGCTTTCACCATAAGGGGACCACTTTGGAGTTCATCCATCTTTACTTCTTATCAACCATGACAAGACAATAATGAGTAATATTTACATCAAACAATATTGGCTCCATTACCCAAACCTTTGTGTTGCAGGGCTTTCTTCAAGGGTTGACATCAATGACAACCAACCTTCATGCTTGACTTGTAGTCATCGTGATAGCAATCCTTATCTTGTTATTCTTCCATAGGTATTGTTTCACTTGAAAATCTTATCTTCTGAGAAATAGATATGCAAGATATGTATAGAAACTATGTAAACATGGTATGTACAAGAACTATGAAGAATATCATTACATTATTTTAGAAGAAGAAGTTTGTATTATCCTACTTGGCCTTATTCGAGGGATCCCTTTCTTTGGCAGCTGATGCCTCATGGGTTTCCTTCCTTTTCTTTAAATCGGGACAATGATTCTTGTAGTGACCATATTTTCGACAGTTGAAGCATTGTATTTTTGACATATCTTTCTCTTGATTTGGTTTCTTCCTTGAATCAAACTTCTTCTTATTCCTAAATTTCTTGAACTTTGTTGTGTAGGCTCGATCATCATCTTTCCTTTGAAATTTCTCTTTTACACTAAGCCTTGATTCTTCTTGTGCACATCAAGTCCAAAGTTATTCAAATGTGGGATACTCCTTCCTTGTGATCATGCTTGCGGCAAATGCATCCCATGTCTTGGGAAGAGCATTGAGTACTATATTTACTAGTTCCTTCTCTGAAATGATTTCTTCAATAGCTTGTAGTTGATATCTTAACTGAGATATTTTCACAAAGTATTATGTTATGTTGTCAACAACATTCATTTTCATGTCATGGATCTCATTCTTCAGTCTCATTACTTGTCTAATGTTTCTGACTGAGAGGAGGTTAGTTAGGGCATCGTACACATTCTTAGATGAGTCAATATGAGAGATGTAGGGTATCAAGTGGTATTTTATAGAGTCCACTATGATACTCATGGCATTGATGTCATTGTCCTTGAACTTCTCCATAATTGCAACGTTATGAGGTTCCTTCTCTTTTCCTTCTTCAAACTGTGGTTCCACAATCTTTCCTTTCATGATATCCAACACTTTATTCTTGGCAAGGATGAGGTCAATCCTTGTCTTGCATGCTCTGAAGTTAGAAGCCCTTTCTAACTTGTTTTCTGACTTCATAGAGTAAGTCGTGACTTCTTTGACTCGGTCAACCTTTGACTTTGACCAAAAAATCAAACTTGGCATCTTAGCTTGATGAGAGTACCAGGAGGTGTGTTGGGTTAGGGTGCACTAGGCTATCCAGAAATTAGGTCAAACTCTTCACTTTAAGGTGCCTCAACAAGAGGGCTAGGGTTTTGTTGTTGTAGCAAAAACTAACTGTAACTGAGAAAATCCTCCCAATCTATCTTCTAGCGGTTAGACTGTCTGAAGATAGTGTGGGACCATAACCTATTAGAAATAATAGGTGTGCTCATTTAACCATAGACAATATAGCAATATTGTCACCCAACCATAAGTCGAAGCCACCCTCGAGCAACTTAACCTTGACAGAGAATAATTCTGGAAGCAAACCCTAGGCCTAATAGCCAATCAAGCTAGTGTATCACTCTCTAGAGTTAGCATACCAAGTAGAAAGTCCAAACCATAACCAATAGAAATTCCAAGCCTAAACTGAGAATACAGGTTGCAGTAGCTGCAGCTACAACTACTCTCCAAACTTGCACAGTTACTCAATTTCTGCAGTGCGCACTCTTACATTTTTGTAGTTGTGAGTTGTGTGTCAAATAAGCTCCGGTGTCCTATATTTATACTGCTTCTTCTTATTTTTTTGGGCCAACTTCTCATTCTAGAGGCTAAAAACTCAATATTAAATATTTCCTTTAGCCAAATTGTCTTCTAGGGTTATGTCCAATGCTTTAGGGTTTTCTTCTTGCTTCCCAAAATATTCTATTCTTTTCAGGGTTACACGTGGAGGTTAATACCTCCCACAGCTACCATAATATCAACAATTATTAGGTAAATCATGTAGGACAGTAGGAAGAGATAAGGGTGCATATCTGGTAGCGACTTTGTTAAATACCCTTGGCAGAGGTACTGGTATATTTCCATGTCCACCAACACCAACACCTCCAGCACCAACCATTAAAAGTCTTATAGAAGCAATTCGAGGACTATACTGAATATTATCAAAAATTTCAAAAGACTAATGTACTATACCTTTGATTGCTTCAGGAAGGCGAGAACCTAGCTCAGTTAAATAATCGTAAGGTGATGGATCTCATGAAAGAGATGTAAAATTGAAATAAGGTGGAAAATGAGATCTAGAGCTTGGCCTTTTAGATTGGCTAGATATATAGATAGGAGAAGTGATACGAGATGAATCTGAGTATAAAGAGTGATCTTCAGGGTCTTTGGAAACACAAACTTTTACTTTGGGAAGACTAAGAATTGGTTGTGCATAAATGATATTGGAGAGAGAAGAATATTATTTGTTTTCACTAGTAAAAGTGTATATCAATGAAATAGGGGTAGTCTACACAATTTCTCCCTTTATATCATATTTTTTTTCTCAGAAACTACTTCTTCCGTATTTTCTATCTTAACTTCAGGATTACTAGTTGAGGATTCTATAGAAAGAGGCTCTTGATGTACTTGTTTAGAACTTACTTGTTCTACTACAATTTTAACACTAACTTGAGTAACCTTGGGTTGATATATTTTACCTGCTAATGTAGAAGTTTGCTTGAGATATCCCTTAATTTTCAACAATTTTTCAGCATCTGAAACTAGCGTGGTCTACTTTTGGTCTCGGTTTTTTCTGGTATTTTTTCGTCCGGTTTCTAGTTTTTCCTATGATGGAGTTGTCAAGTGAAAGATAAAAATGAACCTTATTCTTGTGTTCAATCTTTGTTCACCATCAAAAATTGAAACTAAACCTTGTTATTTTCCTAGGGAAAAAATGATTTTGTTTCTCTGTTCCCTGGCAACGGTGCCAAAAAGATGTTGTTCCTGAGATTGATTCTAGGCTCAAAGAATAATGCCAGGCATCAAAGATTAAATGAAATGTTTTTTGTAATTCTTTCTTCTACCTTCAATTTTATAATATGCAACTTCAAATGAAATTTATGAGAAGAAAATACAGAGGCAGTGTTAGAATATAATGGATGTGCTCATTTTACCATCGACAATATCACTAGTGTCACCCAACCATAGGTTGAAGCCACCCTCCGAGCACCTTAACCTTGATAGAGAATCATTCCGGAAGAAAACCCTAGGCTAGATAGCCAAACAAAGGGTAGTGCACCTTTCCCCGAGGATAGCACATCAAACAAGAGCTGATCAGATAGTCCAAACCCTAACTAAGAGATAGTCCAAGCCAAAGCGTAATATTCTAGCTGCAGCAACTACAACGGCAGCTCTCCTCCAAACCTGTGCATAAACTGGGCAACTCCAGTGTGCACAAGAGCTGCTCTACAATTCTGAGAATGCATGCTAGAATGAAGACTGGCCTCCTATATTTATATTGATTCTAGCTAAATGCTTGGGCCGACTTCTCATTCTGGGTATCTGTCTGTTCAGTATATATTATTTCTTCTGACTGACTTCTTCTCTCGGAGGCTAATAACCTAATACAAATTATCCTCTTGAGCCGACATGTCTTCTAGGGTTATTAGCCAACTCATTAGGGTTTCTTCTTTCTTCTCAGAATATTTTATTCTCATCAGGTTTACACATGGAGGTAAATACCTCCAGCAACTACCATAATATCAACACTCCCTCCTAGCTAGGGAGGTGTTACAGGTAATGGTCTTGAGCACAAACATACCATTCACCCGGTAGCATCAACATAGTTGTATAGACTATCAATGTCATCAACTACATCATCTCTCGAAACCATACTCCATCTGAGTAATCAGACATGATGTTGAATAATTCACTCACTCCATAAAGTGACACAAGAACCATTCTTCTAATCCAGACATATGTCCTAGAAGAATAAATGTCCTGGACCATTTTTCGTCTAGGAAATCTCTGTCCATTGATCATCCATCTAGATGATAATCATTTCCAACACTATTGATAGTCTTCAAGGCAATTAGAACAATATCATTCAATAGAACACAACTGTGTCTATCCATAGTAGTACACAGATACAATCCATTGGTACACTACCACACCAAGTAGCACACAGGTACTTGATCAGTGACGTATAGTCACAAACAGTGGAACAAATCCACCACAGTAGTATACATCTACTGTCTAGAGATATACAGTCTTCATAACAGTCATTTGATATCAACCTACACATAAATAATGTTATGATATAAACTGAATCATCTGGGCCATTCTTCCACTCACATCTATGAAATCTTGGAAAAGCATCTGCCCTCAGAAGGTTAAACATCAATGATGAGCTATCTGGAATATTCTTCTCAAACAAGGAAGAATAATTGTCCTAATTTCTGAGCCTGGACCATTCCCCAATCTGGGCCATTCCTCCGACACTAGACAAAGTGTAACCTTGAGAGAATGAGTCTGCTCTAAGGAATGTTTGTCCCTGATTGTTGAACCTGGACCATTCCCCACCCTGGGCCATTCCTCTGACACTAAACAAAGTGCACCCTAGAGAGAATGAATCTGCCCTAAGGAATGACTATCCAAACCATTTCCTAAAGAAATTATTGTCCTACACCAACCTCCAAAACATACCATTTCCCATGTTAACCACAATGGGAAATTGTTGTTCGGTGAGATGAGCTAGTATTCTTGAGTAACCCTCAGGAAGAGAAACTTCCATAGACCATTCCCCATGTTAACCACAATGGGAAATTGTTTTCTATGGTACATCAGCAATCCATCGAACCATTTTCATTACGAAAATGACCGTTTGATCTAGACCATTTTCCAAAATGGAAAATGCCTATCCGTCAAAAATCTCAAACCACTTTCCAAATCTGGAAAGGAACTGCTCATCCTGGAACATTTTTCAAACTGAAAAATGACTGTCCATCAATCAATAACACATCAGTGCTCCCTCCCAACCTGGGAGTCATCTCTTCCTTTTTCAATAAGGAAGTCGTCTCCATGAGCTCCAGCTTGAGTATGCAAACTCTTTCATCTTGGATAGAAGCTTTACCAAAAAAAATTCTGATCTTCTCATATGTGGAGATATATATAGGAGAGCCACTTTATCCTATCTGGACTTCATCATAGAGAATGTAATGCTTGATCTCAAATGTACTTCAGTCTGGAACATTGGTTTTCTCTGAAGGCTTCATATAGCTCTGATCAATAAGGTATATCATTGTTGGATTCCTCTTTGGTTCCTGCTAGCTCACAACATCGTGGCAAGGGTCAAACTAGAACATATCCATGTGGAACTTCCTCTGTCATCATGGAACTTCCTCTGTCATCATGAGATCTTTGTCATGGATTGGAAATCCATCATCCTGATCTTCTGAGCAATCATTCTGATATAATATCTTTGTTATAGAAAATCTTCACCATGCTTCTACTGTGCATTGGAGGTTCTCCACCAAGTTGTTCTTCTTCCATCTGCATACAAGGATCTCTTTATGGTATGCCTTAAATCCTTGAGGTTTTTCTTCATACACTCTTTGTTCAATTTCTCTAGAGAACAGTCTTTACATTCATCTGATGTATAACTCCAACCCATGGATATTGCAGATGATATAATGACTCATGTAGAGGTATGTCTGGTTTACTAGAACAAGTAATCATCATGGTCTTCTCCCTCCATCTGGGAGAACCTTTAGTTATGGATCTTGCAATGCTCTCATTCATATACATTGTTCTTCATCACAACTTCCAGTTCCTTTGCTTAATTGATTTTAGTGAGTTCATATCAGGCTGGTAATCTTGTGATTCTCGATACAATGACTGGTTGTTCTAGATTCTCTTTCTTTCTTGGATTCTTCATGTTCTTCCTCATGTTTTTCTTTATCTCTTGGGTCCATGGAGTTTCTTATAGATTCCATGCCCTAAATATTCCACTTCTTCCTTTCATCATAGGATCATGAATGTGGATGGACAACCAGAGATACTTTAAGGATTCTCTTCGAAGAACACTTCTTCTAAGGTCGAACTAAACACTTACTGCCTTTCATAGCTGCTACCATGGATATATATACTTCATCATCTTCAATAGATTATAGGATTAGCTCCCTCCTAATCCTTGCTTCATGTATGAGTGTATGTTTTTCTTTTGGAAATATATAATCGGCTCCCTCCATATAACAAAGCCACGCTTTCGTCTGCATCATTATTGTCTTCTGCAAAGTGTCATAAGTCTTTCTCCAATTTCCTCTTGATTGTTGACTTCTTTCTGTCTTTGCTTCTTCTGAGTTTCTTCATGATTGATTCGGCTTATCTTGTAATAGATTCCACAAGATTTGTTTGATGTATTTCATCCTTTCATGTGTATTATCTTACTTGTATAATGATAGAAATCCTTATCTTGTTTGTTCTTCCATAGGTATAGTTCTTCTTGGAACATATTATCTTCTAAGAGATAGATATACAAGATATGTACAGAGACTATGCAAACAAGATATGTACAAGAACTGAGAAGAGTATTGTTACATTGTATTTAGAAGAAGAAGTATGTTTTATCTTGCTTGGTCTTCTTTGTAGGTTCCTTTTCTTTGACAATTGATGCTTTGTGTGTCTCCTTCCTTTTCTTTAGCTCGAGACAATGATTCTCATAGTGACCATACTTTCGACAGTTGAAGCATTGCATTTCTGACATGTCTTTCTCTTGATTTGGCTTCTTCCTTGAACCAAACTTCCTTTTGTTCCTGAAATTCTTGAATCTTGTTGTAAAGGCTTGATCATCATACTTATTTTGGGGTTTCTCTTTTGCACTGATCCTTGATTCTTCTTGAGCATAGCAAGTCCAAAGTTCTTCAAATGTAGGATACTCCTTCCTTGTGTTCATGCTTGCGAAAAATGCATCCCATGTCTTGGGAAGACCATTGAGTACTATGTTTACCAATTCCTTTTCTAAAATGATCTCTTAAATAGCTTGCAATTGATCTGTTAACTGAGAGATCCTCACAAAGTATGATGTTATTATGTCATCATCATTCATCTTCATATCACGGAGCTCATTCTTCAGACACATTACTTGTCCAATGTTTCTAACTGAGAAGAGGTTTGTTAGGGCATCGTACATATTCTTTGATGAGTCAATATGGGAGATGTAGGGTATCAAGTGGTCTATAGAGTCCATTATGATACTCATGGAATTGATGTCACCGTCTTTGAACTTTTTCATAACTGCAATGTTTTACGGTTCTTTCTCTTTTCCTTCTTCAAACTCTCGTTTCACAATATTTCCTTTCACGATATCCAGCACTTTGTTTTTGGCCAGGATGAGGTCAATACTTTTCTTCCATGCTTTGAAGTTGGAATATCCATCTAACTTGTTTTCTGACTTCATGGAGTAGGTCATGGCTTCTTTGATTTGGTCAACCCTATATTTCACCAAAAAATCAAACTTGACGTCTTGGCTTGCTGAGAGTACCAGGAGATGCACTAGGCTAGGGTGCACTGGTCTATCTGGAAATTAGGTAAATCCCTTCGCTTAAGGTGCCTCAATGAGAGGATTAGGGTTTCTACAACTACACTTGCTAGTAACCCTAATGGCAGTGCTTCGATGACTACTCATGCTAGAAACCCTAGCAACAGTTCTTCAACAAGCTTGATATCCTTATGGATATGCTTCCTTCCAGTGGTTAAACTGAATGAAAGAGGTGTGGGCCCATAACCTGTTAGAATATAATGGATGTGCTCATTTTACCATCGAAAATATCACTATTGTCACCCAACCATAGGCCGAAGCCACCCTCCGAGCACCTTAACCTTGATAGAGAATCATTCTGGAAGAAAAACCTAGGCTAGATAGCCAAACAAATGGAAGTCCACCTTTCCACAAGGATAGTGCATCAAACAAGAGCTGATCAGATAGTCCAAACCCTAATGAAGAGATAGTCCAAGCCAAAGTGTAATCTGCTAGCTGCAACAACTGCAACGACAACTCTCCTCCAAACCTGCGCACAAACTAGGAAACTACAGTGTGCACAATTATTGCTCTGAAATTCTGAGAATGCCTGCTAGAATGAAGACTGGCCTCCTATATTTATACTAATTCTGGCTAACTTCCTAGGCTGAATTCTCATTCTGGATACCTGTCTTTTCAATATATATTATTTCTTCCGGCCGACTTCTTCTCTTGGACACTAATAACCTAATACAAATTATCCTCTTGAGTCGACATGTCTTCTAGGATTATTAGCCAAATCATTAGGGTTTCTTCTTACTTCTTGAAATATTCTATTCTCTTCAGGTTTACACGTGGAGGTAAATACCTCCCGTAGCTACCATAATATCAACAGGCAACATCTCTTTCTATGAGTCATAATTTTAATTTTGATGTGGGGTTGAAATGATTCACAAAAATGTTAAAATAAAGTAAGGTATCAATTACAAACAAATCTTACCTCATTCACAATAGAATAAAAGTAGAAGATATGTCCTTGACAAATGATTAAAAATGAAGAAACTCACACAGATTACATGTCTTATTTTACTCACAGTAATAACAGAGGAAAAAATGTAACTAAACGGAATTCTGATGTATCTAGATCACAGTAGATGTATTACTAGTTGAGGATTCTACAGAAAGAGGCTCTTGATGTACTTGTTTAGAACTTACTTGTTCTGCTGAAATTTTAACACTAACTTGAGTAACCTTGGGTTGATAGATTTTACCTGCTGACGCAGAATTTTGCTTGAGATATCCCTTAATTTTCAACAATATTTCAGGATCTGAAACTAGCGTGGTCTTCTTTTCGTCTGGGTTTTTCCTGGTATTTTTTTGTCTGCTTCCAATTTTTCCTACGATGGAGTCGTCAAATGAAATATAAAAATTAACCTTATCCTTGTGTTCAATATTTGTTCACCATCAAAAATTGAAACTAAACCTTGTCATTTTCCTAGGAAAAAATGATTTTGTTTCTCCGTTCCCTGACAATGATGCCAAAAAGATGTTGTTCCTAAGATTGATTCTAGGCTCAAAGAATAATGCTAGGCATCAAAGATTAAATGAAATTTTTTTTGTAATGCTTTATTCTACCTTCAATTTTATAATATGCAACTTCAAATGAAATTTATGAGAAGAAAATACAGAGGCAACATCTCTTTCTCTGAGTCATAATTTTAATTTTGATGTGGGGTTGAAATGATTCAAAAAAATGTTAAAATAAAGTAAGGTATCAATTACAAACAAATATTACCTCATTCTCAGTAGAAGAAAAGTAGAAGATATGTCCTTGACAGATGATTAAAAATGTAGAAACTCACACAGATTACAGGTCTTTCTTTACTCACAGTAATAAGGGAGGGAAAACTATAAATGAACGGACCTCTGATGTATCAAGATCACAGTAGATGTATTACCAAATTGTAATCTTTCAATATTCAAGAGCCACATAAAGAAGCTATCAAAAGAAGGAAATGGAAGTACAAGAAAAGCACATAACTCAAAGAAATGAGACTTAGAATCCTTGTCTTCTCTTTGTATCGATACTCAAAAAATTATTTTTTTTACATTTGGCAAGAAGAAGCCAGGAATAGATCTGTTGGCCCTCGACCAAGTTTTGTGGAAACATTGGTCGTGCTTGACCATTTGTGGGACTTCGACAGGTTGGTCAAAGATGGGGCACCCAGGTGAAGAGGATCTTGCCCCTTTTTATGGTCTTTTTGGGTTTTAGGGTTTATGAAATGGGTATGGGATGTCGGCCCATGGGTTTACCCATGCTTATGCCTTTTTGTAATGTATAAATAAGTAGCTAATTGATGTAAGAAGTATTTATGAGTACTTGTAAGAGGATTTGTGAAAGAAGAGGTGTTAAGGCTTGCAGGGCTAAGTGCAAGTGATTGTAAGAGGCTTTGTGTAGATAGACTTTGCAAGGCTTTGTGTTATTCAGGAGTTGGCTTTGTGCCTTGACCTAATTCAGGGAAGGAGGATTTGGTGAGGTGCACGCAGATCTCCTATCCTTTGGAGAGTGGCTCTGTGGATTTGTGCACATGAGCAGAGGAATGTAAGAAATATTGAAGATCAATAAAGAAGAAGAAGATTTTGTGGATGTATCCCTACACTGGGGTGAACCACGTATATCCTGTGTTGTTGTGCTTTGTGCAATGTTTTTCCTGATGTTTATGTATCTATTTTCTTAATGCATTGTTCTTGATGTGTGATAGGTATATCCATTGATGATTACTACTTTATATATGAATAAATGTTAGATCTAAGCTTATGATATGTGCTAATAAGTTTTAAGGGTTAATCTTGGTTGTTACTGCATTGATTTGTAATTAGGGTTAATCTGTGATGTGAATAAGAATCATAAATTAATGCATATTGTTGGAAAAGTGCTCTGTTAAGTGTTGTCATCATAGATCTGTGTCCCATCTAGGTTGTAGACACTTGAGTTCTGCAACCCCCACTGCCTCTACCTTGGGTGAGATTTCATCTGCTTCACAGGTGTTGTCGAAAGGGCCGGTAGTTAGGGTTTTTTTGGTGTGTTGTTGAAGAATTGAACCCTGGGTCTACCCCTGTTCCAACAAATGGTTTCGTTGTCAGGACCTAAAAATGTTATTGTTAGGAACTGAAGAAAAGAAAAATCTCTATGCGTAGATCTGTTGTTGTAGTGCGCAATATTCTACTTGACTTGCGAAGCTTTGTCCTTAGAAAAAGAAGTCTGATATGAAGAAAAGAGGTAAGATCTTAAATCTTTGTGCTCTAGTAAAGGTAAGATAAGTGGAAATTTTTTCTTTGAAAGTATGAATCTAGGTATGTTTGATAGATTTTTTCCTAGTCTGAAAACTAGGGCATAGCTAGAAGAAAGAAGATTTGATCTGAATAGATTTGATAGAAATAGTGAAAGATATGTTATTCCTATGCATAGAAAGAATTTTTGGACTAACAAGTGGGTGCAAGAACCTAGAATGAATTTTTGCATATTGCAGGTCCATCATTGTAATCCCAGTGTGCAGTACAGGAAAGGTTGGGGATTGTTTAAGAGAAAGAGAGAATTGACATTGTGTTATAACTGCAGAAGATCGAGACATGTTAATAATTCCCTAGTACAGGTCCTATTTGTCTTTATTGTAAATTTGTTGGTCATGAGGTTTTGGATTGCCCTAGAATGTTTGCTAAAGTTGAAAAGATGAACCTGAGACAAGAAAACTATGAAGAAGGTCAAGAAACTAAGGATATGTTAAAGAATCAAAAAGAATCAGAGACTATGTTATTACAGTTGAAAGAAACACTGAATTATCAAAGAGATATCAGTTTACCATAGATCTTAAAAGAGAAGCAGTACATAGAAACAAGAATAGGAGACTTTAACATAGAATGTGTTCTGGATGAGGAAACACGGGTGAATATCATGCCAGAAAGCACTTAGAAAATTTTGGGAAAGCCTGTTATGGTTCCTTCATTGGGAAGGATACGATTTTTTAAAGGAAAGATGATAACCATACATGGAAGAGTTACTAATATACATATGATTTCCCATGGAACATCGACTGAAGAAGAATTTGAGGTCATTAATTTTGTTGAGAACAGTGCCCCTTTTGCACTCTTTCTATGAACAACCTGGATTGAGAAAGATCGGATCTGAAGGAAAGCAGAGGAGGAAGCTACAGAACAGAAAAAACAAGAATTAAGGGACTTCATGGCTAGGAAAATAGTATGAATAATAGAAGAACAAGACAAAAAGTTGAAGCAACTAAGGACCAGAAAATTAGTTGTCAAAGTTGAAAAAACACAAGAAATTTTAAAGAACCTGTCCATGCAAGAGAGAAGAGCACCCACCCCGGAAATAGTAATATAAGAGGTATTGCACTCGAATCCTTTGAAAGACCCTCAGGAGTGCGAATTTACTATACTAATCGAAGATAAGAACAATAATGGAAAGAGGAACCCAATGACTCAAATCACAGGGAAGAAGGCAAGAAATCTCAGCAAGAAGAAAGAAAAGTTAGAAAGATTGTAGGAAGTTCCAGAGGAGACTTCACAGAAGGCAAGCTTGTAGAACTTGAACCTCACTTGAATATCATAATCGCACAGAATGACACTTCCCCATGACAAATCTATATGATCATTAGAGGTGTCCCGACCGTTAGAATGACGCTCCAAAACGGCTAGAAACGCAGTTATTTCTGGAAAGATCGCCATTGGACCGTTGAGACCGTGCCATAATGGATGGATTCGTATTGATTAAGGAATTTTGACCCATTGAAGGAATATTTTATGACGTTGCTTATTTAACCCGTCTAATGTCACATCAGGACCACTTTTGCAGCCTGATATATTCGAGCAAACAGAGAATTGGTCACATACCGCGTTGTACTCTCTAGACCTCACCATTGATTCAATTACCTTGAGTGTCCATTCACCTACCCAATTTATTTGATTACGAGCGTGCATGTCAGGCGACCTTAGCGTAGTAGATAAATTTGTAGAAGAGATCTTGATCGACCTTATGGTTGAGAAAGTCATGTCTATAAGTATACAGGCATCGTCGACGGGTGGATTGTAAGAATACCCCTTGACTGGACATCGATCTATGTCGTCCCGAACCATGACTCAGAAAAGAAGCAAGCATCACAATGATTTGGCGAATGTGAAGTAGATCCCATCGGTCTTGCCTGACTACATCTCGCCTTTGGCTAGCGTGCTTAGTCGTGATAGTATCCCGTGTGACTTTAAGTACACGTTTATCACTGTGTACCTTTCGAAGAGGATACGCGCAGTGGGACCACAGCTGGGACTGATCCCAGATCTCAAGATTAGTGATTTAAACCTTGGAGACTAAAAGAAATATGTGATGCTCGCACTGCATAGGTACCTGATGAAGACAACTGGGAAGAAGCCCAAGATCACCAACCATGGATTAAAGAGATCCTATGGTCGACGATCTTAAACATGATGAAGATCCCCACTTCGGCAGGCATCAGGAGGTTAATGCATGCTTTAAACTCCTCCAGTCATGCTACCATGGCGGCTATCTCTAGTTAGATAGGCGTGTGACTGTGGATCCAGTTGATCCACTAGATTACTGGACTGAGCATGCAAGGACCAAACCCTCACTAGTTCTACCTAGGGAAGGCTGCAAATCACTCCCTAGCGTAGCGGATCAAGGAGGTATATGGCAATGTGGAGAAGGGGAATTGAGGATACAAGGTATCCTCCATCCAGGATGGTGTAGTGCACCTAGCTTGTCAGTTGATCATTGGAAATATCGTCAGAAAGAAATGATCGACACAAGTCATAGGGTTCGTAGTTGACCTCGCAGGGAAGTGTGTCAAAGGGATGCAAATGAACTAGGTGATATGCCTCATCAACGAGTTGGAGAAGGACTATCGCGAAGCACAGGACCAAGGCTATGAATTTCACTTCAGTTGGTTGTTGATTCTCATTGCATTTTTCGCTTGGAAGATGCCAGAGGGAGCGACATTCCCTGAAATCGAGCCATTGGAGCCATTGGCCATGAGGTTCTCCACCTTGTGGTATATGAGCAATATGGAAAAGTGGAAATCAAATGTGATGTTCCACGCTTACTATCTACAACTGAAGTGCACCATTGAAGCATTTCCACGGATAACCCCAAACACCTTGAACACATACAGGCTACTAGCGAAGTTCCGCACAGACCGACACTTCATCTACATCACTGTGCACAGGGACGAAAGTAAAGAGGAGTTGTAGTCATACTAAAAAATGACTGATGAAGATATGGAGGAGATAACCAAGGAATGGCCAGCCGAATTCCTTGTATCGGTCAAAGATGCAAAACTCTTCGACCCTGACATCATCGAAAGTCCTTTGGTCACCTGAATAGAGTATGATGGACAGAGCAATGCAAAGAAAAAGAATAAAAAGGAGGAAGTGTAGGACATAGACAGTGAGGAGAAGGACAGTGCATCAGAGGAAACTTTGCCTGAATCACCTAGAGGAGGAGGAGGAAACAAAGTAAGCCAAGAGGAGGAAGGGGAAAAATAAAATCAACAAAAGGGCAAAATGACACCGCCAAAGGATCCCCTTACATAGGTCGTGACGTTAAATAAAATGAAGGTTTCTCCACAAAAACCATCAGCATGGAAGAAGTCTCGAGCCAATAAGCCTCAGTCACAGAATGTGCTCACCGTGGACGACATCGAGCTCATCATCACAACTATCGAAGATGCTTCAAAAGACATATTGCAGAGACATGGAGAAAAATAGGAGTCTATGTACGATAGAATAGAGAAAGAGCTCAAAGACATCCAGCAAGCCACCCAGTCGAGCCATGCAGTGTCTACTGTGCCATCCTCAGCAGAAAATATAGCATTGGGGGATGAGCTCCCCCAATTACCCAGTGATCTGAAAATGATAAAGGCTTGTATTCTTGATATTATTTGTAATTTTTTATTTAAGTGTTCTTATGCAAAAGGATCAATTTGCAAAACACAAATTTTATAGAAATTACACATTCAAGATGCAATAATAATCAGCAAAATACAGTGAATAGTAAACACATAACACAATAAATGATAAAGGAGTTCACCCCTCTCTTGGGCTACATCTCCTGGTCCAGCTTCCAATGGATCTTTTATATTATTTTCTCAAAGTGATAAAATATGTGCTTTACAATGCTCAAAATTCCAAATAGATGGCTCCAATGGCTTCAGAACGTCCCAAAACCCCTAGCTGGGCTTTTTCGGCACCTGATTTGGCCAAAAAATGAAGAAGATAGGCTTCCTGGAAGTTCCCCTTCAAACTTGTTGTTTTTGGATCGCCAAAATGCACCTTTATGTGTCCAACCTAGCCTCTACGCTCATTTTCATGCTAAAACCTAGCACCAGGCACACAACCGCAACACACGCGTAACTATAGGACGGTTAGGGAACCTAGCCCCCTAACTGCCAAGTCGTTGGGCATATGGCCATGTGACCGCACCTTCGTACATAAAAGGGCCAAGTTTTAAAACTTATGGTTAAGTGCCAAGTGTCCAAGCATGCAGGGTTTTGAATGCGTGCACGCGGTGGTGGTTGTATGGAAAACCGCATGTGACTGGGGGTTGGGGCTTATCCCCAGCCCTGTCCGCGCCCAAACCATATTATAATTCAAATTCAAATATATTTGAAACCATATAGCTCCTCAGCAGACC
>CBVK0100099290.1:4541-26458 GCA_900067695.1 Picea abies
TAAGTACATGGGTTTTTCGACACCGACTGGGCGTGAGATCTAGATAAACGAAGGTTGACTAACAATTATGTTTTCAAGATGTTTGGTGGAGTAATTAGCTAGACGAGTAAGTGACAGGCAGTAGTAGCCTTGTCGAAAACATAAGATGAATACATGGCAGTCGCTCATGGAAGCAAAGAAGTAGTATGGCTGCATCGACTATGTTCAAGAATCAAGTTTGAGTAGAGAGCTACGAAGATAAACTGCGACAGTCAAAGATAAATATTTCTAGCAAATAACTCAGTGTACCATTTTACGACAAAGCATATTGATGTGCAATACCATTTCGTGAGAGACATGGTGGAAATAAACAAGGTGTTGTTGGAGAAAGTAGACACCTTGGAAAACGTAACAGACTCTTTGACCGAGTTTGTGAGTGCTATGAAGTTCTCTTGGTGTAGGGAAGCAATGAACATTATTACATTGGGAATAAATGTTCATGTTCTCCTGTATAAACAAAGAAGATAATGAGTGGGATAATATTGGGTTGTTATATTCTTTGTAATGAGAGAACAATCATTCGATCGTTTAATCGAGATGGATCGAGTGGGAGGTAAGTCAAATTGATGGTTGAGTCGAAGGTCGAAGTGATCGACGGACAAGTCGAATTTGAGGTGGCTGATAGGAGGTCAAGTGGAAATTGATTGAAGATCGATTAGTAAACCAACCGAAGTCGACTGTAACAGAATCTCGAGATTCACGGGATTTATAAACAATCATCTGCATGAATCTGTAACCATTTTTGGGCACCATAATTTAGGGTTTTGCATATTGTAAAGCCAATAAATAAGATGTGTTGTAATTGTATTAAGTTGTTCAATCTTTTAGAGGTTGCTAGTCATGTAGATATAAGTAGATTGGCTACAAGGTTGTTCTTGTGTAAAGAAAGAGAGTATGATGACGATTGTGTCTTAGTGTAGACCAAGGTTAGTCATGTAACTCTTTATTTTGAATGAATAAGACAACACGAGAGAAAGACATTCAAGGAATGTTGGTTTTCTCATTTTATTTTCCAGGGTAAAATCTCTGTGTACTATGTTTGTCATCTATTTCTTGTTTAAATTTGTCTTCTCTTTCCTATTAGGTTTAGTGTGGATGTCTATTTCCTAACAATGCTTACCGTGCTTGCTTGAGTCCACATAAGGTCTTCTAAACCACACAAACTTAAGATTCCTTCCCATTTACCTCAAAGCCTTGAGGCTCCTCTACGTACACTTCTTCCTCAATGGTCGCATTGAGAAAAGTTGTCTTTACATCCTTCACATATCCTCCATCCCATAAATGAAACTAAATACATAACAAATCTAATGGAATTGTACCTGGAGACTGGAATAAAAGTATCCTCATAGTCCTCTCCCTCTCTTTGGGAGAAACCTCTTGCTACAAACATCACTTTGAACTTCTTAATGCTACCATCTATCGCATGCTTAATCTTATAGAGCCACCTGAAAATCACTACCGGCTTCCCCTTTGGTCTTGGAACTATGTCCCACACATCATTCTTCATGACATAGGTGTACTCCTCCACCATGCCATCTTTCCACACCTGCTACTCTGTTTCCTCTTGAACACTGGAAGCCTTGGAATCTATGATGCTACTCATCAATGCCGTGTAGTTTGAAATCTTCTTCAGAGGTCTATGCTCTCTAAATTTTCTTTTAGGAGTCTCAACATACTCTTGAACATATTTCAATGTCTGAGTGAACCATCGAGGTCTTTTGATAGAATTGGAAGGTGCTAATGTCTCCTTCTCCTCACCTGGAGGTTGTTGTCCTGTATTAGAGACCATTGGTGTTTGTGGTGACCCTCACTCAATATTTGGAGCCTCCTACTCCTCATCCTCTATCACTAAAATAGGCTCATGGAACTTCCTCAACGCAAAGTTCTCAAAATTTACATCCCTGCTTACTATTTTCTTCCTCTGCTCAAGAATATAGACCCTATAGGCCTTTGAAGTCTCACTGTAACCTACAAATAAACCCTTTCTCTTGGAGGGCTTCAAATTGGTCCTCTTCTCTATAGGTATATGAATATAAAATAGAAAACTAAAGATATGGAAATGAATCACCTTTTGCTTCACACTAGTGAATGCCTTTGGTGTCTTGTCCTCCAAGATCCTCTGAGGACACTTATTCTGTGTTAAAAATAACAGGTGTGCTCGTTTAACCATATACAATCTAGCAATAGTGTCACCCAACCATAATCAAAAATGCCACCCCCGAGCACCTTAACCTTGACAGAGAGGAATTCCGGTAGCAAATCAATAGCCAACCAAGGATAATGCACCAAACAGATAACCAAAACTGATAAAAAAGTCCAACCCAGAAAGACCGAAATTACAGGTTTGCAGTAACTGTAGCTGCAACTACCCTCCAGACTTGCGCAATAACTTTCTGCAGTGCGCACTATTGAATTTCTGCAGTTGCGAGTTGTGTCTTTCAAATGAGATCTAACGTCCTATATTTATACTACTCCTCCTTAGCTGTCTGGGCTGACTTCTCATTCTGGAGGCTAAAAACTCAATATTAAATATTTCCTTTAACCGACTTGTCTTCTAGGGTCATGTCTAATGCTTTAGGGTTTCTTCTTACTTCCTGGAATATTCTATTCTTGTCAGGTTTACACATGGAAGTTAATACCTCCTGCAACTACCATAATATCAACACTCGCTCATAGCTAGGGAGGTATTGAAAGCAATGGTCTTGAGCACACACATACCATTCAACCGATAGAATCATCATAGCCACACAAGCTATCTCATGATTAGATCATGAACACCATCATCACTATCAGTATCATCTGATAGCATCAACTACATCATCTCTCGAAGCCATACTCCATCTAAGTAATCAGGCATGATGCTGAATAAGTCACTCACTCCACAGAGTGATACAAGAACCATTCTTCTAATCCAGACATATGTCCTAGAAGAATAACTATTCCAACAGATGCTGGAAGCCACACCATGGGCTACAAGGACTATTCTTCTAATCTAGACATACGTCCTAGAAGAATAAATGTCCTGGACCATTTTCCATCTTGAGAATGTATGTCCACCAACACAATAACTATCCATCTGATAATCATTTCCAACACTATTGATAGTCTACATGGCAATCGAAACAATGCCATTCAATAGAACACAACACTGTCTATCCATAGTAGTACCAAACTATTATCCAGTGGTACACAACCACACCAAGTAATACACGACTACTTAATCAATGACACATAGTCACAACCAGTGGAACACATCCATCACAATAGCATACATCTACTGTCTAGAGACATACAATCTCCATAGCAATCATATCATCTGATATCAACCTGCATAAAACAATATCATGATATAAACTGAGTCATCTGAGCCATTCTTCCACTCACATCTGTGAGATATGGAAGAGCATCTTCCCTGAGAAGGTAATACACTAGCCATGGGCTATCTGGACTATTCTTCTCAAGCATAGAATAATAATTGTCCTTGATTTTTGAGCCTGGACCATTCCTCTGACACTAATCATAGTGCAACCTAGAGATAATGATTCTTCCTTAGGGAATGCCTGCCCCTGATTGATGAACTTGGACCATTCACCTAACTGGGCCATTCCTCTGGCACTAATCATAGTGCAACTTGGATAGAATGAGTTTGGCCTAGGGAATGACTATCCGAACCATTTCCTAATGGAAATGATTGTCCTGTACCAACCTCCAAAACAAACCATTCTTCGAAACTACTCACAACTTTGAACTTCGAAAGAATGATTGCCCGACGAGGCATACCATTCTACTTGACCACTACTCAGAGTGACTGCCAAGAAGAATGAATGTCTTAGACCATTCCCCTACATTGGCCACAAGGGGAATAACTGTCTATGGCACATCAACAATCTATTAGACCATTTTCATTACGAAAATGATTGTCCGATCTGGACCATTTTCCTAACTGGAAAATCCCTATCCGTCAGAAATCTAAAACCACTTTCCGAACTAGAAAGGAACTACTCATCCCAGACCATTTTTCCGACTGAAAAATGATTGTCCATAAATCAATAACATATAAGTGCTCCCTCCCAACCTGGGAGTAATCTCTTCCTTTTTCAATAAGGAATTCGTTTCTACGAGCCCCAAACTTATTTCTTGGGTATGCAAACTTTTCATCTTGGGCATAGGCTTTACCAAAATATCTGCTATTTGCTCAATTGTGGAGATATATTGGAGAACCACTTCTCTTTTCTGGACTTCATCACCAAGAATATAATGCTTGATCTCAATGTACTTCAGTCTGTCATGGAATACTGGTTTTCTCTGAAGGCTTCATATAACTCTGATCATTACAATATATCATGGTCGAATTCAACACTTCTGTTTCTTGATAGCTCATAACATCGTGGAAAGGCTCAAACTGAAACATATCCAAGTAGCACTTCTTCTGTCATCATGAGAGTTTACCATGGATTAACAATCCATCATCCCAGACTTCTGAGTAACTATTCTGATACACCATCTCTATCATAGAAAGTTTTCACCACGCTTCTCCTGTATATGAGATACTCTTCATCAGGTTGTTTGAATCCATACAATGTCTTCTTATATCTGCATACATGAGTCTCTTTCTGGTATAAGCTTCTTTCTCACTTGCTCTATTAGGAAGAACAATCTTTTACATGTAAATTCCAATCCATGGATACTACAAGAGGTATATCTGGTTTACTAGAACAAGTTGTCATAGCCTTCTCCCTCCTTCTGGAAGAATCTCTATTTGACATTCCATTCATAAGTATTTTTCACATTTTTTTACATGCACTGTTCTTTATCATGACTTCCATTTCTTCTGCTCAATTGCTTCTTAGTGGGTTCAAACCAAGCTGGTAGTCTTGTGATTCTCGGAATAATAACTGGTTGTTCTTGTTTTTCTTTCTTTCTTGGAATATTTATGTTCTTCCTCATGTCTCCCTTTAGCTCTTGGGTCCAAGGGGTCTTCTATATGCCCTGAAGATTCTAGCTTCTTCCTTTCATCATAGGATCATGGATGCAGATGGACAACCAAGGATACTTTAAGGATTCTTTTCGAAGAAGACTTCTTCTAGAGTCAAAATGAACACGTTCTGCTTATCATGGCTGCTAATTTCAATTGGAACATGGACATATACTTCATAATCCTCAATGGATCATATCATTTAGGATTATCTCCCTCCTAATCCTTGTTTCATGCATGAATGCATGCTCTTCTTTTGGAATTCTGTAATCAACTCCCAACATCTAAGAGAGTCCACACTTCCATCTACATCCTTATTGCCTTCTACAAAGTGTCACAAGTATTTTTCTAATTTCCTCTTGATTGTTGACTTCTTTCTGTTTTGACTTCTTCTGGGTTTCTTCAAGTTTGATTCTGATTTCAGCTTATCTTGCAGTTGTTACTTATGTAATAGATTCCACTGGAATTGTTACCAAAGATTGTCAACATACTTCATCTTTTCATGTGTATTGCTTGACTTGTAGTCATCATGATAACAATCCTTATCCTTTTATTCTTCCATAGGTATTGTTTCCATTTAACATATTTTCTTCTAAGAAATATATATACATGATGTGTACAAGAACTATGTAAACATGGTATATACAAGAGCTTTGAAGAATATTGTTACCTTTACTTAGAAGAAGAAGTCTGTTTTATCATGCTTGACCTTCTTTGATGGTTCCCTTTCTTCAGAAACTGTTGCTTCGTCTGTTTCCTAACTTTTCTTTAACTCAGGACAATGGTTCCTGTAGTGACCATATTTTCGACAGTTGAAGCATTGTATCTTTGACATATCCTTTTCTTGATTTGGTTTCTTTCTTGAGCCAAACTTCTTATTCCTGAAATTCTTGAACTTTGCTGTGAAAGCTTGATCATTGTATTTTTTTTGGGATTTCTCTTTTGCATTAATCCTTGATTATTCTTGTGCACAACAATTCCAAAGTTCTTCAAATGTGGGATACTCCTTTCTTGTGTTCATGCTTGCGGCAAATGCATCCCATGTCTTGGGAAGACCATTGAGTACTACATTTACCAGTTCCTTCTCTAAACTGATTTCTTCAATAACTTGTAGTTGATCTCTTAACTGAGAGATTCTGACAAGGTATGATGTTATTCTCTCATCATCATTCATTTTCATGTCATGGAGCTCATTCTTCAGACTCATTACCTGTCCAATGTTTGTGACTGAGAAAAGGTTAGTTATGGCATCATACATCTTTTTAGATGAGTCAAGATGAGATATGTAGGGTATCGAGTGGTCTCTTACAGAGTCCACTATGATACTCGTGGAATTGATGTCATTGTCTTTGAACTTCTCCATAACTGCTACATTTCGAGGTTCCTTCTCTTTTCCTTCTTAAAACTGTGGTTCCATGATCTTTCCTTTCATGATATCCAACACTTTAATCTTGGAAAGGATGAGATCAATCATTGTCTTCCATGCTCTGAAGTTAGAAGCTCCTTCTAAGTTGTTTTTTGACTTCATAGAGTAAGTCATGACTGCTTTGATTGGGTCAACCTTTGATTTTGAACAAAAACTCAAACTTGACGTCTTAGCTCGCTGAGAGTACTGGGAGGTGCGATAGGCTAGGGAACATTAGGCTATCCATAAATTAGGTCAATCTCTTCACTTAAGGTGCCTCAACAAGAGGGTTAGGGTTTTGTTGTTGTAGCAAAAAATTTGACTGCAACTGCAACTGTAACTGAGCAAAAATGCTCTGAGTCTATCTTCCAGCAGTTAGAGTATTCGAAGATAGTGTGGGCCCATAACCTATTAGAAATAATAGGTGTGCTTGTTTAACCATAGACAATATAACAATATTGTCACCCAACCATAGGCACAAATTCCACCCCCGAGCACCTTAACCTTGACAAAGAAGAATTCCGGTAGAAAATCAATAGCCAACCAAGGCTAATGCCCTAAGCAAAGATAACCAAGACTGATAAAAAGTCCAACTTAGAAATACCAAAATTACAGGTTTGCAATAACTACAACGACGACTACCCTCTAGACTTGCGCACTAAATTTCTATAGTGCGCACTATTGAATTTCTGCAATTGCGAGCTGTCTTTCAAATGAGCTCTGGCGTCCTGTATTTATACTGCTCCTCCTTAGCTGTCTGGGTTGACTTCTCATTCTGGGGGCTAAAAACTCAATATTAAATATTTCCTTTAGCTAACTTGTCTTCAAGGTTATGCCCATTGCTTTAGGGTTTCTTCTTAATTCCCAGAATATTCTATTCTTGTCAGGGTTACACGTGGAGGTTATTACCTCCCATAGCTACCATAATATCAACATTCTGGATGTAGACTGTTGTGTTGTACGCTTCTGCACAAAGAACATTGGTAAGTCATAGTCATGAATCGTGGCTTTAGTGGCCCCGAAGATGGATCGATTCTTCCGCTTTGCAACCCCATTCTGTCATATGTTGTATGAAACAATCAACTCCCTCTTGATCCCTGCCTGGTTGCAAAAATCCTCGAACTATCTCAAGACCTTGATATTCTTCCATGTTTGCTTCTCAACTAAGGATTTGTGAGAGAATTCATCAATAAAGGAATTATAGTACATGATTCCTAATATTGATGCTACTGACATAGGTCCACAAACATGCTTATGTACTAGGTATAAATTCTCCTTAGACCTTTGCTCACTACTTGGGAAAGTAGCCTTGACATGCTTGCCAAGTGCGCACCCTCTACATACTCCTTTCCACCCAATATTGAACTCTGGAATACTTGTGATTATCTCCTTTAGAATAGGTAATGCTCTATGATGTAGGAATCCCATCCTCTTGTGCCACAACTCACACATGCTATCACTACTATGAACTAGGGATCAACTAGGTTCACCTTGCAACCTATAGAAATTTCCTTCCCTCATTCCTATTACTTGTGTTGCTTTTGGGTTAGACACCTTCAACCTAATGAGGAACTGCTAGTTCTTGAACTCTATTGCATAGCCCTTTTCTTCCATAACCCAAGTTGAAGGCAAGTTCTTCTTGAGACCCAGAACAAACAAAACATCATCAAAGTCTAAAGAGTTACTTGAATTGAGTGAGAAGGGAATAGTACCAACTCCTCCTACTGGGTACTTGACATCCTCATCAACCTCAACCTAAACCCGTGAGTTGTTCTCTTTTGGATTAGAAAACCAATGTTAGGCTGATGTCATATGCCAAGATTCCCCATTGTCTACATACCAAGCATCCCTTGGAACTGTGTTGGTATAAAGGCAAGATACCATTGATAAATCCTTCTTGAACTTGCCAACAAAATTGTTCATTTGAGTTTTTGTAGAGGTTGCCACTTGCTTCTGCTACTGTTCCTTCTTTAGGAACTATAATGCATAATGATTGTGCTTATGACAATGGAAGCACTTGATCTTGCTCAAGTCCCTATTCTCTAGATGTGAGGTTGACTCCTCATTTTTTCCCTTACCCTTTCCGGGTCCTTTTCCTCTAGCCTTCTTTGTCTGTCCAAAAAAAACTTGGTTATCATCAACACCCTTCTTTTTGGCCTTTGGATCCATTCAAGTCTACTCTCGAATACAATGATCCTATTGTCTCTCAAGGTAGGAAGATGCTCATGAGCACAAATTCTTTTGACAAATGGTTTCCATGAAGTTGAGAAACCTTTTAATTCCATGTTCATAAACTTTGCATGTTCAATTTACTCCCCATTTGCTACAAGTTGATCATGAAGTTTCATGTTTTTCCTTAGGGAATTAATAAATGTGTCTGATATGTACATCTCTATATATTTGAGTTTGTTCCACAATATCATCACTTGTTTATGTTCCCATTCTGGTAGAGGCCAACGAGGACATCAAACATTCCCTTAATTGATTTCTTCTCTGATAGGTGAGGAATCAAATGATCCTTTTTAACATCCATAATCATTCACTTGGGCTTCACTTCCTTCTTCTCATGAGTTTCCAATTGCTATGGATTTGTAGGTGTTACCAAAACATCTTTGATGATGTCCTAGATCATTCTCTTCCAACAATAATGTTACCCTCACTTTCCAAGACATGAAATTTGAGGTACCTTCCAATCTGTCCTCAAATATGAGGATAGCTAATGCCATCATTGAGATCTACTGCACAAACTCCTAGATCCAACAAATAAGTAAAAACGACTTCTGAAACCCTTGATAAATTCAATCAGAGAAAAGCTTTGATACCATGTGAAATTTCCTAACCCTAGGTGATCACAGTCCTAATATTCTGTTAGTTAAATAACCTAGAAAATAATTTCCGAATATTGCAACAATCACACAATGACTAGAAAAATTAAATAGCAAAAACATAAAATAATTCACACATACAAATGTAATTTTCTCCTTCAAATATTCATATCATTCAACTAATCAAATCTTACAAGGCAACCTCCACAGCTACTAAAACTTAGTAGCTGCATGGTAAACGAATCCATCCCAACTTGAGGTGTACAACCTACTAAAGAGAGTTATTCCTGGCACAAAAAAATGAGAAACCAATAGTTATTGTTATACATCTTGTTGTACAATACTGTACAACTTTCTTAATAGTATTGTATGGTACTATACATATTTGCATGAATATACATATATTCTGTACAACTATATTGTACTGTATGAATTCGTATGACTATACACATGCACTGCTCCTCCTGGATGATGCACTATGCGTTCTCTCCCTCTCCCTCTCTCTCTCTCTCTCTCTTATGGTTGTTTTCCTTGTCTGACAATAATTGTGTTTGAACTCTCTATTGTTATTTGTCTTGATATTTTTAGTTGATACCCTAATCTACCAAAACCCTAATCTCTTGGTGAGATATACAATTGAGATTAATCCTAGTCTAAGTCATTAATGCACTAAATACTCTTTATTAGATTCAATAGTTAAATATAATACTTTTCACTTTTTCCTAAAGTGAATTACAAAATAAAATTACTTTTCGAAACATTTTGAACCACTTTCGACACGTTCACACCAACAATGTGCGAAAGTTCTTATCTGAGCTATATTTCTCAACACCAAAAAGGTTGAATGTGAATGCATTTGTTAAGATACTTGTGTTTAGAGGATAAGTGAAGATAATTTTATTAATGTCTATGAATGACCAAGTAACAATTTAATAGGTTAATGGGACTAGGATTATAGCAAGCTCCCATTAAATAGTGGGAGTGTCTACATTAGGGCTAAAATGCTATCAAAGTACAAGATGTATAAATAACAATAAAAGAAAGAAAAAAACAAGAGTTAGAAAAATCTTAAGAGGCATGAGGCCCTAACACAACATTGAAATCATAAGTGTAGAGGAAGAAGAGGAGAAACATAATCTTTGTCCTCATTAATCACATTGAAGGAACCAATGCAAACCTTGATGATGTTGTTTGGGAGTGCTTGGGCTAGGTGGGCCTCATTATATAATCCTAGGAGGAGTTGTGGAGCGAGAATACATGTCACTCTTTAACATTTGAAGCCTAGGGAAAGAATCTCATGATATCTCTCTTAACATTTGAGGCTGAAGGGAAGAATCTCATGATAAATATTTTTCTTTTGATTTGATCCAAGAGGTCATAGTTCATAGTGAGTGGGTCCAACTCTGATGTCTCATAGAGGCGGAAAGCCATCATGGTGGTAATGCATTACATTTGTGGTGATTCAAGTCTTCATATGGTAGTGTTGAACACTTAACACACTGCTAAAATTTCTTGGGAATTTTCAGGTACCGTTTTCTTTTCGATTATAATTTTTTTTTTTGTCTTGATCAATTGCGCTAGACCTTTCGTGATTGATTGTTTTTCTTGATTTATTGAGTTTTTTTCTTTCATCATTTTGCACAACCTATTCCTGAGGAAAATCCCAAATAAGAAACACACTTGTTTAAGACTAATTGACTAGGTGAGAGAAGGTATAACACATGACGTTTCAAAAGAGAGTGTTCTTCGAAAAGAGCCGATGAAGGCATCGAGTCAGGGGAATGTGAGCGAGAGGTGAAGGATGAACTCACCTTGTGTCCTGAACCGATAGTGTTATGAAACGATTATTATCGGCGTCGACATCGGGCATTGGGAAATGGAAATATGCACGAGAATACACATTTGGTGTATCGCTTGGTGCGGCTGTCGGGCCAACAAAAAATGCACATCGAAGTGGTAATAACATTTTTTTACTAATGCCGAAGTATGGGGTACATGGAACCTGGGGACATATCCATCGTCTGATTAAAACCATATGTTAATCATGGCCATCCATTTTGTGAACGAAGAAGGGTCTCCTAGAGCTTAATCTGTGTGCCACATAGGATGCCACCTCGATGTCCAAAGAAACCACGTTGGGATGCCATGTCACCTTTCATACTATACACATCAGCTCCCACATCTTCCTTGTCGCTTCGTCACTAGCCACGTAAGATGCTGCGTCATTATCCATACTATACATGTCAACATTCCATGACATCATCCATGTCCTTTTCCCTACCCCTGCAACTGCCACATCACTCATCACGGTGCAAACTCATCGACTATCTGAAGGTTTCAATGAGTATTTTTTGAAGCCTCCACTTGTATGTGCCAATGTCGATGAGCTCATTAGCTATCAGTTGGATCAACCAATACATTTAGTTGTTTACGCCAACACTTGCACCCGATGCCCTATGGGTTTTTACATATGAAACAATGCCAACCGTCCGATCAAAAGGGTGGATTAAATCTGGAACATTAAATCATTGACCATATAACTCTCCCATTCCTCATGATTGTAATGGGTCCATCGACATGTCAACTAACCAGTCTACCAATTGGGCTTCGACACGTCCTATTCTATCTACCATGTCGACCATCCATGTCACCAACGCTCATCCTAAGCCTATGTCACTATTGTACGGTTTGGAATGTTCATCACCATATCAACGTTGGTGTTAAGCCACAAATGGATTGCTCCCATCTTCTGAACCCAATGAGCTCAAAGAAAGCCAAACGAAACAATTTCAAACTCACTGATATTCACTTTTGTGCATCAAAATCATCCATTAAAGGCCGATGGAGGGTACACTCAGTGTATTGAACTCCATTATGTTGCAAGATTCTTCCCCATGATTGGATATTTGGTAGATTAAACCACATTTTCACCCAAATTATTTCCATTGTTAACTTAGTGAAAGTCGATCCTTGTTGTGTGCCCATACAAACTCACTCTCGCCTTGGAAATTGAAGTTTGTAGCTTTGTCCACTTGTTTTCCTAGGAGAGTTTACTAATCAATGATCACACATAAAACATTTATTTCAAGTAAGCATTCCTCCCATTTTCTTTTGCATCGCTCGAGGATAGGTATGTTTCATTCTTTGTAATAAAGTTTTGAAGATATGTACCATGACATTTATTTCCCTTTGAAATGGAGTTTGTAGATACAATAGATATGTACCATGACATTTATTTCCCTTTGAAATGGAGTTTGTAGATACAATGCCACCCATAAGAGCCCCTACATTGAGAGCTCCCAAGAAGCCAAGAACCAGGTTTGGGGATGATGAATCTGGTTCAAGTTCCACGCCACCACAAATAGAAGAAACCTCCACGTACAAGAGCACATAACCGATTATCAAGCTCCCCTCTAAGAAGATTTTAACAATGATGCCACTATTTAAGGACACATAGCCATGCTCAGGAGGCAGAGCCTCCACCCAGTTGACAATTCCATCTTGGATTGATTTATTTACTAAGTTCAAGGATGAAGACTACCTTGAGTTAACTCCCCATAGTAACTAGAACTCAGGGAAGTAGATGATATAATTTTCCCATTAATTAGGAAATTTTTGCTACACTTTGTAGCCTCAAGTGCCCTGATTATGCCATGTGTGGAACTGCTAGAGTGGGTTATTAGTGACACTAATGCCCATAATTGCATGATTTCCAATGACAAGGGAGAAAGCATTGGTTCTTTCCTCCCTCAAGACGTCAATACCTATTATAAATTCCCAAAACTTGTCGAGTCTCTCACTGAGGAATTTTTGATTACCTTCTATGAGAAGTATGACACTAGCAAAATACTAGGAAACTGGTGGAAGGACGATAAAATTTTTGTTAATCGATCCTTAGGGAGATATGCCATCACTGGGTTGAGATAACCCTACATGCATGCCATGGTTCTTATATGCAGATTGTATGGGGAAAGAGATTGTTCCCAATTCTCTAAAGCTTGGTTTCCATTGGCATACCATGTAGTTATGGGGGGGAGAAAGTTTAATTGGGGAGGTATCATCTCAAAGAATCTCATCCAAAAGATTAGTCAATCCCAGTCACCAAAGCCAGATACTCCCCTATCATTTCACATGGTCTCTTTCCATCTAGATGTGTTGGTGCTCAAAAAACTTTCCTTGGTCTATCACTTAATTGGCAAGTTTATGAGCCTCCACTGCACATGTATTTCAACATGCTATGGGAGAACAAGTACAAGGGGTTTTACTCCCAGATTTGTGACTTTTTCATGGCCAAGATCTACTTTCTAATATTTGGGCAAGAATGCCCTAGGTTGTCCAAACAAACAAAAAATATACTGACATGCATAGACAATTGGTATATAAAGGAGAAACACACTTACAATCAGATTTATATAGCCACTAGTCCACCTCACCTACTGCTAGTTTATGTATTCGAGAGGAATGTGGTTGGAGAAATCCATTACTAGTCTATAATGTAGGGATTCAATGCCTCATTGGTGAAGGAAAATAAGAGACTTCTTATCCCTTATGGTTTCCAAGTGGGATATTATGTAGTGAAGGATGCGAAGTAAGAGGGATAGGTGCATCTAGAGTATATATTCATGACTGGGAGATTTAGGAAGCATGACCCCAAATTTTTGGTTCTCAGGCATGATGAGCAAATAACCTTAAGCTAGCCATACAGTTATGAGAAATGTAAAGAGGAGTCATTCAATAAGGATGCCCAAGACTGGAATGAGGCAGAAAAGAGGAAGGCTAACCCCAAAATAATTGTTTTTTCCTCCCTATCTCTTGAGGAACACATCAAAATGGTCAATCGAGGAGGCTCTTCCAACGAGGAAGTTGAAAAAGAGAAAAATGAAGAGGAAGAGAGAATTAAAGCAGAGAAGGAGAAACAAGCCTTGCAAGTAGAGCAAGAAAGGCTTCTGAAAGAAAATGAAGAAGAAAGGAGGCTGCAAGAAGAACAAAGGAAAATGATGAGGAGGAAGCAACCCAACAATTGCTTATAGGACAAAGGAAAAAAGCAGAAAAAAAACAAAGGAAAAAATAGTACATAGAAAAGAGGAAAATGGACCAAGAGGAAAAGGCTCGGCTGGAAGAAGAGGAGTTAAAAAAAAGGCAAGAAGAGGAACAAGCCGATTAGCTAAGAAGGATTCAAGAAGAAGAAGAAAAATAAAAGAAGAAGAGGAACTTGATTGGATAGAGAAATAAAAGGTTGAACATGAGCAGAACCTCAAGGAAAATCAATGAAAGTCTATCACTATTGTGAAGCTTGTTGAAGTGATTGATTTGAAAAAGGAGGAGGAGTAGGTGGTCAAGACAATTGTCCCCATGATCAATGAAAGTGAAAATAAAAAGGAACCCCCAACAAACCCAATAGGTGAAAATAAAGTGGAAATAGGTAATGAAAACAACGAGTAGGATACTCACTCAGAAGAAGACACCTTAGAAACTATAAATGAATAAGATCAAGGTCCACTTTGTGGACAAGAACTAGAGGTACCCTTGCTTGGAAGCGAGGGAGGAAACACATATGTCCAAGACACCCAACTTGATAAAGATGGTGGACAAAGCCACAACACAAACAATGGTAATGGTACATGTGTTGGGGATGCAGAAAACAATTAGGAAAACAAGGAAGACATCAACACTACTCCTGAGAAGATTTCAGAAAAGGATAAAGATAACTTTGAGCATAAATGTAAATATGGAATAAACAAACAATTGACTTGTAAACCTTTAAGAAATTGTTGGATGAAAAGATTATTTTCCGGTAAGACATTATGCTTGGGTAGATAATCTAGTACCAATGACTTTGTGTGGATTTTTGGAAACTAAAAAAATCCTTCAAAAAATATAACTACCCCATATCCCCATTGGAACAACTCCTACAAACCATCTCTGGATCTGAGATGTTCTCACTTCTATATAGGTTTCAGGATATAATCAAGTTCTGGTCTTAGAAGAAGATCAGTTGAAAACCACATTCTGGACTAAATGGGGAACCTTTGCATATAAGTACATGAATTTTGGCCTAATTAATGCAAACGCCACTTTCTAGAGGGTTATGGATGTTGCCTTTAGAGGACTTATAAACAAGTGTGCAATGGCTTATCTTGACAATGTTAGTGTTTACTCAAAAAACAAATCAGACCACATACTTTTTGGAGTTATTTCACACACACCTAGGATTTTTTTTTTGTAAGGTTTTTCCTTGTTTATTAGTCATAGTTAGTCATTATCCAGTCTCCTATATTTTATGGAAGAATATTCCACTGGGAGAATATTCTCTTTCAGTTGACACTTCAGTTTGACTAGTTGAGTTGAGTTTAGATGCTGCATTGGTTTTGTCACCATGCAACATTGGGATAATCACCATGCTAATTCGAACTTGCCTTGGTATCATCACCAGACTGGGGCATTACCCTTGATTCCCTAATTTAACTCCTCACTACTCTATGTTCAATCAGTTAACTGAAGACTAGTTGACTAGTTAACTCAACTAGATGGCAGTTCACTCCCGTAACTGCCCGAGAGACTAGACTAGGTGGCAGTTCACTCCCATAACTGTTGGTGTGTGTCCATATCACTCTAGACCACCACTATGGTGCATTGGTTCTCCTCCAGTGCACACTCATTGAGTTATACAGAGTATATCATGTGTAAATTATTCATTATTCATAATGGTTAATGATAATTCTTTCATTCTTTCTCTCCTTCTTCTTCTTTCTCAAATTCTCTCTGCAAATGTGTGTATAATTGTTTAGCTAGATATGTTTTATGCAGTTTCAAAACATTTACATGGTATCAGAGCCAATGGACTACTAAGAAAAAGCTACACCAAAATTTTTTGCAGGTACAAAAGATTGAAGATAACGGAAAGATGGATTTCCAAAAAGAATTCATTCTTACACCTTACAACTATTTTGCATGGAAGGAGAAAATAGCCATACATCTATGAACCAGAGGGTTGTACAGGTTAACCTTGAATACAGATACAGAACCAACATCAGCCATAGAAAAATCCAAGTATTTAAATCGCATGGATGAGGCACTCGGAACAATTTGCAGTCTTATTTCTCCAGATCTCCTTTTTCACATATCTTCCTGTAAGACTCCCAATGAAGCCTGGACCACCTTGAAAGGGATATTTGGAAAATAGGATGAGATGAGAGGACACATGCTGGAGGTGGAGCTTTTCACATTGGATCCAAAAAGCTTCGATAATATCCAAGATTTCTTTACAAAATTCAAGGATTTACTGTCGCAACTCAAAGCTTGTAGGGTTGATAAATCAAAGGAGGAGAAACAAATAGTTCTCACCATTCTCTCCAAGCTTGGTCATGAATTCTTTGTATTCATATCCACATTCCATACTATCAGATTCGCCTCTGGAGCCACCTGGAAGATGCCTTTTCTTGAGGACTTTATTGAATCCATGACATAAGAGCAAACCAAGCTCATCAACATGGGCACAATGAAAGGCCCAAGGGCGCATGCACTCATTGTGCATGATGGCAGCCAAAGATATCAGAAATTTAAAGATAAAGATAAACAGAAAGCTCATGCACATTCAAAGAAAGAAGGGTACACAAAACCCTTCACCAATGCCTCCAGATCCAAAGGGTAGAAGGGAAGAAAAGGGGAGAAATGCTTGTACTATCACAAAGGGTTCCATCCAAAATCTGCATGCATGCAAAATAAAATAGATATAATGTCTCAAATACTTCAGCAAAACAACCTTGGAGATCGCATCCCCAAGGGTGCCAAGTAGAAGAAGCCAGAAGATCCGAATTCCAAGAAAGGCAATTCTAGCCATGCCTTGATTGCTATCAACTCCTCTCTCGATGCTTGGATTGTTGATTCAGGAGCATCACATCACATGGATTCCTCAAAAGCAATATATTATTCTTTGGATGCATGCAAAAGTCCTCCTATTTTGATGGGGGACAACTCTTCTGTCAAATTCACCGGCAAAGGAAGGATTGAATGCACCAACAAAAGCTTTGAGAATGTGCTGCATGTTCCCAAACTTTCTGTCAACCTTCTTTCCGTGTATCAGATGACGAATTCTGACACTGGAAAGAATGTCATATTCACACCAAATTCTATGGACATCTACGACATGCAAACCAACTCCAGGGTTTCTACCAGTGAGGTAAATCATCAGTCTAAATTGTATACTTTTTTCTGAATTCATTGAACTTGATTTTGCTTTACTGCTTATTCATGCTGATGAAAGTAGTAGGATATGGCACAAAAGGTTTGGACATTTGAATTTCAAATACATGCAACAACTTAGCAAGCAAATATTGGTTGATCGTCTACCAGACATCCATTTCTCCAAGGGAGTATGCGAGGGATGTGTTCTCGGAAAGCACCCTCAAGAGAAATTCGACAAAGGAAAGTATCAGAGAGCTTCCGCACCTTTAGATATGATCCACAATGACCTTATGGGTCCTTTTTTGCATCCATCCATCAAAAAAGTGAGGTTTGTTGTCATTTTTTTTGATGATCTCTCACATTTTACTTGGATCTACTTTCTCAGGCAAAAATACGAGGTCTTTCAACACCTCAAAGATTTCAAAGCCTTGGTTGAGACACAGTCCAGAAAGAAGATCACAGTCCTTCGAACTGATAATGGGGGAGAGTATGTAAATCATGAGATCCATAATCTTTTCCATGAGGTAGGGATTCAGTTGCAACACATAGTTTCCTATACTCCGCAACAAAATGAAGTTGCTGAGCGAAAAAATAGATCTCTAGAGGAGATGGGATCTTGCATGCTGCATGCAAAGTCTCTACCACATAGACTATGTGACGAAGCACTTAATTGTGCAACATACATCCAAAACAGATCTCCCCATAGATCTGTCAAGGATAATACCCCCTATGAGGCTTAGAGTGGTCTCAAACCAAAAGTGACCCACTTTCGCATTTTCGGTTCACGTGCATGGGCCCAGATTCCCTCTGAAGAGAGGAAGGCACTGAGTGCATTTTTGTTGGATACCCCGACGGTGTGAAGGGATATAGGCTTATTGATCTTTCCTTGGACCGACTCATCATTGAGTGAAGTGTCCAATTCAAGTAAAGTGTATCGCATGCACCTTAGTAGCCGCATACAGACACCTTCATTCTTCCACCTGTCCGAGATGATGAGCATACACATGTCGAATCTTCTTCAGACGAGAGTTATGATTTAGAGGACTCAGATGATTCAGATTCAGAGTCATTAGAGTCATATGTAGAGTCAGAGAATCCAGATGCAGTTGCAGATCTAGAGCAGAGCCCAAGTGGGCACAAACTACTCTTCAGGATGCAAGGGATCTCATTGGTGATCCAACCAATACTAGGAGGACTCGATCTGATTTCAAGGAGCCTTCTATTACACTCACTACCACTGAACCATTTCCATCCAAGAATATTTCATGGTTTAGTATTCATATCCACGAACTTATGTGAGGCTGCTGGAAATCTATTTTAGGAATCTGCCATGTAGGAGGAGTACAACTCCCTCCTCGAGAACCAGAATTGGGATCTGGTTCCCTTTCCTTCTGGGAGGAAACTTGTCAGATACAGATGGGTCTACAGGACCAAGAGCGCAACGGATGGACAAATTAGCAGATACAAAGCTAGGATTTTCTCCAAAGGCTTTCAGCAGGTGCATGGTATTGATTATGATGAGACCTTCGCTCCAGTAGTGAAGATGGATTCCATACGATTGGCACTTTCCATTACGGAAGCCAAGGGATGGAAAGTTCATTAGATGGATGTGAAGAATGCATTTCTTCACGGTGATTTCTCTAAGGAGATCTATATGGAGAAACCCTAGGGATTTATGCAGGACTCATCTTTGGTATGTCGACCGAAGAAGTCACTTTATGGCCTCAAGCAGGCTCCAAGGGAATGGTATGCCAAGATGGATTCCTACCTGTTGTCACAGAACTTTGTACGTTGTAAATCAGACCCGAATGTCTACATGCTTAGGAATACTGATTCACTTCTACTTTTAGTTTTGTATGTCGATGATTTGTTTATAACCAGGTGCTTGACTTCAGGGATTGATGCAGTCAAGAAGATTCTACATGACAGGTTTTTGATGACGGACATGGGTCCGCTACACTTCTTCCTTGGACTCAAGATCAATCAGGATGCATCAGGCATCAAATTGTCTCAGGCGAAGTATGCATGAGATCTCCTTGAGAGATTTCACATGACAGACTACAATTCTTCTCCGACTCCTTTCCTATCAGAAGTCAAACTTGAGGATGGAAGGGAGACTCCACTGGTTGATAGCACACTGTACAAAAAACTAGTGGGGATCTTGTTGTATCTCACACACTCTAGACTATACCTCTCATATGCAGTTGGCGCAGTTTCCAGGTTCATGCAGGAGCCGCATGAGCTACATTGGAAAGCTGCAAAGTGTATCCTTCGATACGTACAAGGCACCATCACCTTTGGGATTCATTATGCAATAGACTCTACATTAGATCTCATTTGTTTTACTGATTCTGACTGGGCTGGCGATAACACTGATCACAAGTCCACATCTGGTTACTCACTCAGTCTTGGTTCCAGGCCTATCTGTTGGTTGAGAAAGAAGAAAGATGCCATTTCTCTATCTCCAGTCGAGGCAGAGTACAGAGGGGTAGTTAACATAACCATTCATGCTATGTGGCTACAACATTTTCTCACTGAGTTGGGAATTCAGTTTCACCGGTCAATCGTCATCTAGTCTGACAACAAGAGCATTTTGAAGTTATGCAGAGATCCAGTTCAAAGGGAGTGGACGAAGCACATTGAGATCCACATACACTACATCAAGGACTTAGTACACTAGGGGATCATCGACTTACAATTCTTTCCTTCAACAGAACAGACGATAGACATCTTCACCAAGACCTTCACTGAGCAGAAGTTCCATTCTCTGCGAAGTCATCTTGGAGTGAAGGACACAGTTGCCTAACAACTGTAGTTCTTCTTTTTACATACATTGTACCTTGAGGGGGGAGGTTTTCCCATGAGGTTTTCCCTCTTTCCTCACTTTATTTTCAATGTATCTTTTGTATTTGGGTACCTAACATGGCCTCATTGTCGGGACCCATTCTTTATTTTCACCATAGTGATGTTCAGGGGGGGTGTTGGAGTTACTTCACACACACCTAGGATTTATTTTTCCTAAGGTTTTTCCTTGTTTATTAGTCATAATTAGTCATTATCTAGTCTCCTATATTTTAGGGGAGAATATTCCACGTGGAGAATATTCTCTTTCGATTGACACTTCAGTTTGACTAGTTGAGTTGAGTTTAGATGCTGCATTGGTTTTGTCACCATGCAACATTGGGATCGTCACCATCTAATGAACACTTTCCTTGGGATCATCACCATAATGGTGCATTACCCTTGATTCCCTGATGTACTCCTCACTACTCTTTGTTCAGTTAGTTAACTGAAGACTAGTTGACTAGTTAACTCAACTAGGTGGCACTTCACTCCCGTAACTGCCTAAGAGACTAGAATAGGTGGCAGTTCACTCCTGTAACTTCTTGAGAGACTAGACTAGGTGGTAGTTCACTCCCGTAACTATTGGTGTGTGTCTAGATCACTCTAGACCACCGCTTTGGTGCATTGGTTCTCCTCCAGTGTGCATTCATTGAGTTATACAGAGTATATCATGTGTAAATTATTCATTATTCATTACGGTTAATGGGAATTCTTCCATTCTTTCTCTCCTTCTTCTTTCTCCTTTCTCTCTACAAATGTGTGTATTATTGTCTAGCTAGATCTATTCTATGCATGTTCAACAAATTTACACCTAATGCTAGAATAAGGTCTGATACTCAACAATAATCATTCATTCCAAGGTGCCACTATTGAAAATAGTCTACAGTCTCACATTCCCCATGCACCTATTACACCCAAGGAAGTGTGCCCCTTCTTTGCTCATTAGTCCCTTAGCTGCCCCACTTCTCTTCCAGGGTTCCAATAACAAGCCGGATAGGAAGTGTCAGATCCCTGCAACTAATTCTCGATGCACCAGGGAACAATTCCCAACAAAACTCTCACTTGGAGAGAATGTTCATGGGTATGACAACCCACATATTCAACAACAAATATCTCACCTGGAGAGAATGCTCACAGGCCTGAAAACCCACCTCTTCAACACCAATTACTTTGGTTACAATAAAGAAAAAACCATTTACAATTCTTCTCTGCAGAAAAGTAATGGTCTTCCTCTCTCAAATGGTTCGACCCCTTCTTCCCATGAGGAATGAATGAATCCCCCCAAAATACACTAAGGCAAGCAATATATATTGGATGCCTTAAAATAGACACTTGTTCCCTTTAAAAATAGCTTAACCACTTAGTGACTCATTCCCATCCCCGGGAACTTAGGATAAATCAATATCCATAAAATACACTTTTCCGAAAATATAAATAAACTATTCCCTAGGAATTAAGTCCCCCACCTTTTCCCTTTTTTCGATGGAGTTATCCCCTCATATCTTTTCGTCTTATCTATCTGCACGCAGTGATGTGATATTATTAAAAACTTTGAGTATGATTTCATTTACATGGATGAGCGCACTGGCCTATTTGTGTCGTGGCTCACCAGCCTCGTAACCACACAGGCTCTCTGGCCTCAATT
>CBVK0100099291.1:1603-26457 GCA_900067695.1 Picea abies
GTCTCCTTGGTATATATAGGAGACTAGGAGGTATAATTACAACTAATATCCTAAAGCCGACATAAATAAAATAACATTACTAATATAATATGCCCCAATTAAGGGGCAATGAGCCAATATTAGGGCTTAACATATAATGACGACAATAGGTCATCATTGAAATGAGTAATTTTGATGTGTGACAGATTGCCCCCCAAAGTGCGAAGTTAGAAGACGAAAACTTATGACTGAAGTACTTTGTAGACTTTTTTGAGCAAGGGTATGAACAAAAAGAACTTGATAGAAGTTGCACACAACCATCAAACAAACGTTATAATATGTTTCAAAGCGCAAGGAAGGCATACCTATGCTTGAGTGATAAAGACTTTCAAGGTATGGCCGCTACAAGATACACTACAGATCCATAATTATATGGACAAAAAGGTATAGCCATTGAAGATACAATGTGGATCTATAATTTCATGACAGAAACTGATTGTAGCCACGAAAAATACATTGTGGATCTATGAGATGACAAGACATAGCCACGGACGAATACAAAGTGGATCTATGTGACAGTATATGTGTCAATGTTCAAGAGAAACTCTGTCACAACCTCTACAAATTATATATCAGAGTGATCACTCAACCCAGGGTCTTCTTACCGATCCTGATGTGGTATGAATATAACCATGTGAATAGATGTCCTGAGGTCGAACATGGCAGAGACCACTTGATTACCGGTCAATGAGGTAAACCATTAACAAGTGCGATGGAAATCACCATTGATGTCAATGATTCCCAAGGTACCCTAGTACATTATAGTGAATGTGAATAGATGAGCTGAAGTTGAACATATGTGGAATCATCCGATTAGAGTTCAATGATGTAAACCCACTATCGGACGCAAGGAGGCCTACCATTGAGGCATGCAGATCCCAAGGTACTAACTGGTTTCTAAGTCTAGTTCTCGGATAATGTGTTGAAGTCGACAGGAATAGAATCGTTGAAGGAGGGCCTTGATGTATCCCCCATCAAATACATGAAACAAACACAGAGATTTAATTGGTGGATCAAATGAAAATGGACTAACACAGGTATTGAAACAGGTAATTTGTGATGGTTGAATCTCGAGGTAGATACTTTCCTTGAACACTGAGGCACATCAACAGAAACATGACATGGAAAAAAACACGATAATGTAGTGGACACTGTGAATTTCATCGGGTGACCCAAAGGAGTAGGAACACTCATAGGATTGGTTTAGTGCAGAAATTTAGCAGAAGCATATGCATGCAAATACAAAGTGTCATGTTCAAGGGCGACTGTACGAGTGACTAGTGATGTTTTCAAAAGCTGCTTGGCTTGCTTCCTTCAAAATTTTCCCCCATCCAGATAGACGAGTACCTCTTTTTGATTTAACGTGCTCGAGGAGGGTAACACATGATCGATATAAATGGTAAGTCCCTCTTCCTTTGCTTAACAAACTAGAAGAAGTAAGGGTTCGGTCCCATATGGGCCCTTCAATGTATGATTGTTTTAACGAGTCCAAAGAAGGTAAAATCAGTGATTTTTCATGTTTAGAGTCTCTAAAAAGAACTTAAATATGACTCTAGTGTTGTCCTTTTTCATAATGTTAGTCTCACAAGGCCGAAAAAGAGATAAATTATCACTCAAAATATGCCCTTTATAACATTTTAACGAGTGGGAAAGGGAACAAGATCACTCGACAATATTTTCATGTTTAGAGAGTCTGAAAAGAGCTTAAAGCAGACTCTAGGGGGTTCCTTTTTAGTATAACCTTTACGAGTTTGAATAAGTGATACAAGTCTAATCAGTTACACTCTCATGTATTTACGAGCACGAGAAAGAATAAAGACTAAGCTCAGTATTGGTTTGATTTTTACACAATCTTGAAACAAAGTTAAACTATGTTTGTAAATTCCCAACGTAATTTCCAAAGGCATGGATACCCATGGATGGTTGGTACTTTGCCCCCATATTGAAAAGCTAGCAGCATAACTCTAGAATGTTAATCAAAGGCTGAAGACATTCTCCCCAAGCTTCAATTCATTAACTGACTTTGAGGTTGTCACCAATTTCTGTACTAGATGGAGAAAAAGGATAAGGGTGGATGAAAAGAAGGTTCAAATACGAGACCTAACAAAAGGCTCGAATACCACGAGGTTCAAAAGGTTCAATGTCTCTCCAATACCACTTCTCATGAGATCATAAGTTTGTTATCCCTAAATCTCTCCATGTGCCTTTTCACCATGAAAAGGCCTCCTTTTATAAGATTAGAGAGACCCAACCACCTTAGAGATTCTTGGGATAGGTTGAGGACCTTTCTCCTTCAATTGTGGGTCCTCCCTAAGATCTAGCCTTGACCTCAGATTCGAGTCAAACCAACTCCAGAGATGAAGGGGATATTTCCCTGATTTTCCTCAAAAACCCAAAATTTTCTCAAACAAGCTAGCGCTCCCCCAAAAGGGTGAACATAGAATTGCAACACTCCCCAAAAGAAGTGTAGGGAGAACTAACACTCCCTAATAGTGGGTAGCAAAACACTTCCCTTCAAAATTCATTTTTAAGTGGTTTTCTTCATGGCAAAAGATTTGTACTCTTTGTCAAATGATTTCTCCTTCTTAAACCAGTCTTTGAAGGTGTCTTAAGTGTCCTTATGATGTCGTTAGAGACACGACATAGGCAATATGATAGTATGATGTTTGCGGCACTTGCGACACTTGTGGCCAACATGCGACACTTGAGACACTTATAATGACGACAATAGGTCATCATTAGAGTGAGTAATTTTGATGTGTAACAACTAGGGTGCCTGATTGCACTGCATGATATTGTACTGGGGTTGTGTCAGGTTGTACTATGGCTGCACATTATTGTATGGTTGTTGCACAGTGTTGTATGGAGCTAGGACTTGATTGAACTATGGTGTTTCTTGCCCCGTCATCATTTCAGCATGTACTCTATATGCATTGGATGTTCTTTCTTGCATCAACTCCATAGTTCTGCAATATTTATCGTCATGGCCTACTAACTTGAAAAAGGTGCAATATGATTTCTTTGGAACTATCTATTATTTATACATCATCGTGTAGTGATAAGGGTTGTGATCCAATTTCTTACATATTTCACACCATAGTCCTCCCTATGGTAATTGATTTGGAATAGTTGTTTCCATATACTGCACGAATGTTGGGCACTCATTCTTGTGGTGTCCTTTCATCCTGCATGTGGTAAACCAAACAAATTCTCATTTATCCTTGTTCTTATTCTGGTTTAGATGAAATGTTAGATTCTTCAAATCCTCCTTCAATTCTTCGATAGTTGGGTTTATCTGTTGGTACTGGTTCTCTTCTAGTTGCAAGGTTTCCTGCAAAGCCTTTGCTTGCATCTGAAACTTCTATTGTCGTAAAGGATATTTTAAGTGTGGGAGTAGTGACTTGACAAACAGGTGTCAATGCTACATATCAGTCATTAGGTATTTTAGCTTTCCCTTCAGTCGCTTGAATATTTGATCAATATCCCATACAGATTCTCTTGGTTTCTGTCTTATTTCAATCATCTCGTTCATGTACTGATGCTCTGAGCTTGGCTTCTGGAACTCCTTTATCAATAAATTCTTAATGTCATCCAGTGTCCTTGTCATCCCAGGGGCACTGTTTGTGTCTAGACTCATGTACCAGTCTAGTGCATGATCTCTTAGAGTAATCACTACCTGCGTGAGTTTGGTATCTTCATCAGTGATGTGCTTTGCTTCCCATATCTTTGCAAAAATGAACAAATGATTCTCATGGTCTTCTGTTGCTTCCCCTTGAAATTTTGGTAATCTAATAGTGGGATCGTGTCCTACCATTCTGAATACTGAACTACTACCTCCTTCACATAGTGTAGATACTTGGTTAGTGCTACCTGAACTGGTGCCTCCAATTGTTTCTCCTTGTGTATATGTACTTCCTGCTATCGGACTTCCTCCAAACTTTGGTTGTCTAAATGGTGGTGTTCTATTTGGTGTATTAGTTTCACATGGGTTTATGGGTTCCACACTAACTTTAATATGGATAGGATGGTTGCCTTCTCCTCCCATTCTTGGACCTCTTGACTTCCTCTCATATGTTGCGTGGAGGATTTCCTTAATCTATTCCATAGCCCAGAGATCCTCTACCTCTTCCTCATCACTCACCAATCCTTCCCTCACAGCTATGAATCTCTTCTTGGTATTCATATTGTATTGGTAGGGTACTCCTCTATGCGTCTCTCCTGTTAATGCCAATATCCACTTGATCTAGTCATCGTCCATCATGATCGTGTCCAAGGATTCCTCCTCCTTCTTTCCTTTATCCTTACCTACTTCCATTTATCCTCTCTCTATCAGTGCTTCCCCCCTTCCCCCATGCACGCAGGGAAGTTTAGTTGCTTGATTCCATTGTCATTAGACCTTTGTTATATATCAATATCTTAATAGAAGTATACAGTGATTGAATGTACCTTCCTCAAGGTCCACGTAAAAATTCTTTCTCTGTTGTGATGAATGACTTTGTTGTGTTAACTGCAAACTCTGTTATGAAGCCTTCCACAATATTGTCAAGCCAAAAGTCTACTACGCGGGTGAATTTGTTGTTCACCTGCTGTAATTGCTCAATCTATACTGGGGTCCAATCTAGCTATCTAATCTGGTTTGTCGTGTGGTTATACTTCAACCTTAGTATCCACTCCTATAGTAGATGCGGAAAATCATAGAAAAATACTTCGTGTAAATCGGTAAATATGTATTTATCCAAGTATTTGTGAGGTGTGATTATAGGGTTTCTATTGTATTCATGTGCAAACTATATATATTTGGTTATCAACCAGCCTTCAATTTATGCTTTTGTGGGGTTCCACAGTCTCAACATTCCCTTCTAATGGCTCATTTCTCTCTTCTTCTCCTCATTCTTTTCTCACTCAATCTATCTCCTCTACTCAGTCCTCTCTTGTTCCTACCAACCCGGTAACGAAAGAATTTGTTGGTTTCTTATTCTTCTTTTTTGACCATCTGAGTTATTGACCCAGTGTTCATGTCTTCTGGGTTTCCAACAAAGCCTCTAAAACTATCAGCCCTCCTGGTAAACCAGAAGGCAACACAGTACACAATGCACTTCACAGTCTCACCTGAGATATATTTAAATGGGTGGTTGTAAGACTCGGGTGTTTACAACCTAGGATTGAGTATGAGATAGGGGATTGTTACTTGGATCCATCTACTACAAATTATGATTGCAATCTACTATTATTCATGGTTATGTAGTTATCTTCCACAGTTTATTTCCTTAACAATACAATCATAGTTCATAGAAATATATTAACTGATTCATTAATAATAACAATTAACTATTGAAAGAAGACAAAGATATGAATGAATTCATCACATTACACAGATATTACCATGGTTCACCTCCTCCTGGGCTATGCCCACAAATATTTGGGTCTTGGCTCTTTTATTATGGTATTTCTACATCTTCAACATCACGCACTTAAAATTCTCCTCAGATGGGTAAGATATATATGAGGCGAACTAGATCACAATATGATCCATATCCTGTGATCTAATCCTCAGATCTTCCTTCTCTCTTATATTCTAGCTCAATAGCTTACAAAATATTTCATAACAATATTACATAATGCATCAACTCATACATATCTATGATGGAACAATACAAAAGAAAACCCATATGATACCTACGTATATATATTTATATCTATCGGGCTCTTCATCCATTTACAATGTATTACCAAAAACCTAACCCTACCGATGTTAGGTCTTCCTCCCATGCACCTGTGTTGTTCGTCCTCCAACTGACACTTTCCTTGTGCCCACTTTCTTGCATGCACACATGTTGTTCTTTCTCCAACTGTTACTTCAATTTATGCAAGATTTCTTTCCCGACGATCATACTGATTTCCACTTCTCCCTTCCTTCTTTCCACTTCGTCCTAATTCCAACACCTGGGTGTTACATGAACCCTTTTCGGTAGATTTCCTCGTGCTAGGAAACTGTTCCTGCGTTTCTGATTTCGGTAATTTCTCCCCTCTCTCATCTAATGTGTCTCTTACTCAAAAATCTGAAATGGATTTTCAATTAAATATACTGCTAGTAGTGGAAGAAACCCTCTTCTGTCAAGAACCTCTGTTGGAAACCACATACAAATTAGGTGGAGAGGAGGAAGTTAGTAGTCATGGAGAAGCTGATCATTTTCGCTCACAAGTTTGGACCCTGTACTTTGATGGGTCTAAATCGAAAGAAGGGTCAGGAGAAGAATGTATCCTCATTGACCCAAAGGGGAAGGGAAATTTCCTTTCCTTCAGACTAGAATTTGAATGCACTAATAATACTGTCGAGTATGAAGCTTTAGTGCAAGGACTAAATAAATCCATAGACTTAAATGTTAAAGAACAAAAAGTTTTTGGGGACTCTGAAATCATTGTTAGGAAAGTAAATAATACTATACATTGCAACTCTCCCCACCTGAGGAATTATCAACATGAAGTGCACAGACTAATAGAACTTTTTGAGGCCTTCAATATAATAGTGATTCCCAGGAAAAAGAATAATCTTGTTGATTCCCTATACATTGTTGCCTCGAGGTTATCCCCTTTAGAAGACTATGAAGCCTCCAGGTTCATTGTGGAACTTCTCTACAATCCATCAGTGCCCAACAATATTTCTAATTGGAAGGTATTTGAAGGAGATGAACAGATTATAAAATTCCTAACCAATCAGGAAAAAATTAAAGACCTTGCTATTGACGATGAATTATTCCAAGAGAAATTAGTAGAAACCGATTCCCATGAACAAAGATGTGAAATAGACCACTCTAGTAACATACCCAATTTTCACACGATACCGAAAGGGGTAGCCAATTTGGAGAACCTATTTGACTTAAGGGAAATATTTAAAGGGTCAACAAACACAAAGACAGGGATATCGTGTTCCATGTACAAGACTATAAACCTCAAAAATTTCAGAGAATATCAAGACGTTTTTGCATGGTCCTGCTGAGATTTAAAAACTTCTGACACTCCTATTATTCAACACACAATACTGTTTAAATCTGGAGTGAAATCCTTCCAACATAATATCTGGAAGTACCACCCATCTCTAGAACTCCTCATGTGTCAAGAGATAAAGAAATTACTAGATGCTAAAATTATCTTTCAAGTTACACACTTTGCCTGGGTAGGAAATTTGGTTCCCGTTAGGAAAAAGTCTAGGGAAATTTGCCTGTGTGTGGATTTCAGAAACCTCAAAAGAGCATCAGAAAAGGACAACTACCTAGTCCCACCGATGGAATATCTCTTGTAGATCGTGTCTGGTTCTGAGATTTTCTCCCTACTAGACAGTTTTTCAGGTTACACCCAGGTTCTAGTTTCAGAGGAAGACCGATTGAAAACTACCTTATGAAACTACCATAATCCAAACTCATCTATTCCTTTGAGATATCTGAAGATCCTCTTTACTGCTAATACATGTGAATCCTTTGGTGCTGCTTGAAATCATGCCACCTGGCCAACTGCCTACATTAAATCTGGTCTGGATGTTGTCACATATAGTAGGCTGCCAATCATTGACCTATATTGCCTCTGATCTGTAGACTTTGAATCATCATCTTTGCTCAACTTACAACTGGTTTGCATGGGAGTGATAATTGGTTTGCAATATTCCATTCTGAACCTCTTTAGCATTTCTCTAATATACTTGGTTTGAGAAATAAAAATTCCTTGGTTGCTTTGACATATCTGAAGTCCCACAAAGAAGGATAGTTCTCCAAGTAATGACATTTCAAATTCACTCTGCATGTCATCACTACCAAAAATAATATCATCAACATAAACTTCAATTAATAAAATATTACCTTGACTTACCTTGATGTAGAGGTTATTGTTTGCACTTCCTTTTCTGGACCCTGCCTGCTGCAGATACTTATCCGGTTTGGAGTACCATGCTCTAGAAGCCTGTTTTAGACCATACAAGGCCTTCTTTAATTTACACACATAGTCTGTGTTCTCTAACAACTGAAATCCTTCTGGTTGTTCAATGTAGACTTCTTCTTCAAGTTCCCCATTTAGAAAAGTTGATTTTACATTAATCTGATATACTTTAACATTTTTGGATCATGCATAAGCTAAAAGCAAACAGATTGCTTCCATTCTGGCAACTGGGGCATATGTCTCTTTAAAGTCAATTCCTTCAATCTATGCATATCCTTTACATACCAATCTAGATTTGTTCCTTGTAACCTGTCCATATTCATTCAATTTATTCCTGAAAACCCTTTTTGTGCCGATCACATTCTTATTCTTTGGTCTTGGAACCAATTCTCAAGTGTCATTTTTATCTATTTGATCCAATTCTTCATCCATGGCTTTATTCCAAAATTCATCCTTGATGGCTTCTTCAAAACAGTTTGGTTCAATTGTAGATAAGAGTGCTAAGTGTGTTTGTTTTGATGAACATATTTTTCTTCTAGTCTCAACACCTACATCTTTGTTTCCAATAATCTAATCTGAAGGATGATTCTTCTGTACTCGTTTGCTAGGTGTCTTTGGAGATACTTGCTGAACTTTCTCTTCTACTTTTGTCATATTCTCTTCATCTTCATCTTCATCTTCCACTTCTTCTTCTTTCTCATCTTCTTCTTCAAAAAGTTGTTCCATTGATTTGTTTTCTTCTTTCTTTGATTTTGGTCTTCCTGTTTCATCAATTGTTACATTGATGCTTTCCACAACTTTGTTTAATCTTAGATTGTAACACTTGTATTCTTTCCTTTTACTTAAGTAACCAACAAGTATTCCTTGTCCACACAAGAGTCAAAATTTCCCATTCTGCCATCTTCTCTTTTGATGTAGCATTTGCTTCCAAAAACTCTGAAGTGCTTCACATTTGCTGGTCTTCCTTTCCATAGCTCGTATGGAGTTTTATCAGTGTTGTTTCTAAGAATTACTCTGTTTTGAATGTGAACTACTGTATGCACTGCCTGTGTCCAAAAAATATCTATCAACTTTGAATCCATTATCATTGGTCAAGCCATTTCTTGTATTGTTCTATTCTTTCTTTCAACAACTCCATTCTGTTGAGGTGTCCTAGGAACGGAGAATTGCCTTTTTATTCCATGATTGTTGCAGTAGTCCATAAATTCCTTTGAGGTGAATTCTCCTCCATTATCCGATCTTAAGCATTTGATTCTTGAATCCATATCATTTTCAACCATTTCCTTGTAGATCTTGAAATTTTCAAAAGCTTCTGATTTGTTCTTGAGAAAGAAAACTGCAGTCATTCTTGTATAATCATCAACTAATAACATAAAGTATCTCTCACCTTTTAAGCCTTTTGTTGTAGTTGGTCCAACTAGATCAGTATGCACAATTTCCAGTGGTTTTGTTGTTCAATATTCCTTTGATTTGAACCTGTTCTTTGTTTTCTTTCCTTGTTGGCAATGCTTGCATAATGTATTGGTTGGTTTCGTGACCTGGGGCATTTCTCTGACTGCTTATCTTTTGTTGACTTTGATAAGGTTATCAAAATGCATCTGACACATTCTTTTGTGCCACAACCAACTTTCATCTTCCTTTCCTAGACAACACTTTTCATTTCAAATTTCGCTTAACACATATATGTTGCTTGAAGTTCTTGCAGCTGTAGGGACCAATTTCCTTGAACCTTTTTTTCTTATCTCACACTTTTTTGAATCAAAAGTAACTTTATGACCTTGGTCATATGTTTGACTCACACTTAAAATATTATGTTTCATATCTTCTGCTAGTAGAACATTTTCTGCCTTTTCATTCTTGTTCCCAATTTGGACTGTGCATTTTCCAATGATTTTGGATGAATCATCATTTCCAAAGGAGACTGATCCATCTCTTTCCTCTCGTAATGTAAGAAACTTGTCTCTATCACCTATCATGTGTTTTGAACATCCACTATCAACATACCAACCATGTTTCTTCTGTTTAGCTTATAGAGAGACTGTGCATTCTTCATTGCTATACTGATCTTGCTTTCTTATCCATGTCATTTTTTGAGATTCTTGTTTGTGACTCTGTTGAGGCTCTTTAGGAGGGACTGTCATTCTGCAATTTTTTGCCATGTGTCCAAAATTGTTACATTTGTAACATTCCACTTCAGTTCTCAAGGATTCAAACCTGTTGTAGCTTCTTCTCGGTGTTTCACTAGGTCTTCTTGAATAACCCCTTTTGTGTATGGTTCTCAAAGTAGTTATTGTTCCTGTTGTTAGCTCTGCAATTTACAGCTTTATGTACAAAATTATTACAAGCATAACATAAACCAAAAAATATAGTTTGATACCTGGTAGTTGAAGATCTTATGAAAGGAGGTGCTCTTATGAATCCTTCTTCTTCTTGAGGCTTGTATATCTGTTATTGATTATGAAATATGAATCTTCTTGGTGGAGGAGTGTCCCTGCAATCTTCCTTGTATATCTTTTTATCCCCTTTGATTGTTTCTGCATAAATTTTTGGATTTGTTTCTTGCTCTGTTGTTTTGGAGCTTGATCCCTTTTCTGTTTGATTCTATCCAAGTCTAGACTTGTCAAGATAAGATTTTTGACTGCTAATAATGTCATCCAGAACTTTTGAGCTATTCTGCATATTTTTCTTTTGAATATCCTTTCTTAGTATGGTAATCTCTGCGTCCAAGTTTCCAATGATCCCGTCCTTTCCTTCTAGCTGTTCTTTGAGTGCTTCTTCAATTCTTTTATCTTCTTCTATTTGAACCTTCAATTTTGTAATCATTTATTCTAGTTCTTGAGGGTCTTTTTTCTTATCTAGTTCTGCTTGTAGTTTCTTGTTTTTCTTCTTTTCTCTTCTGATAACTTCTATGGCACTCATTAATTCTTCTTGGAAGTCAACTTCTGCCTCTTCAATTTCTTCTTCATATGCTTCTTCATATTCTTCTTCGGATTCTTCTTTATCAGAGTCCTCTACTGCCATGAATAGAACTCTCCTTGTTTCACTGTCACTGACTTCATCTTCATCTGATGATGAGATGTCTTCTTTGGTGCAAAAGTTTTTCTTGAAAACTTTCTTTGTAGTTCTTTTACCTTTATATGTTTTTTTGCCTTTGGAGTAACCTTCATCATTTCTCTTTTTCTTATGAGGACATTTGTTAGCAAAATGACCAATACCATCACAATTAAAACAAATTAAAGGAAGCTTACATCTGTACCTGCCGTTGGTTCCCTTGTTCAGTCTTTTGATGAAGTTGGCCACTTCTTCATCATCGTCCGAGACGTCGTTGTTGCTGCTAAATTCTTCTTGTTCCTTTTTCTTTTGCTTTGATCTTTTGGATGCTTTGAAGGCTGCTTCTTTTACATCTGGATTTTCCTATTCAGTTCTCATCTCATATGCTGTGAATATTCCATGCAGTTCATCCATGCTTATTGAGTTTAGATCCGATCTTTCTTCTAGTGCTGATATCTTAGGGTTGAATCTTATAGAAAGAGATCTTAGTACCTTTTGAACAATTACAGATTCTTCGATTTCTTCTCCCAATCCTATGATTGCATTCATTGTTTCATCGACTCGTAAGAAGTAGGCTGCGATATCTTCATCTTCCTTCATTTTTAGTTGTTCAAATTGACCTCTGTAAGTTTCAAGCTTTGTTGTTTTGACTTTTGAATCTCCTTCATAAATATTTCGAAGCTTGTCCCAAATCTGTTTAGCAAATTTACAATGTGCAACTTTGGTGAATACCGTATCACTGAGACCATTCAAAAGTGCATTTATGTATTTGGAATTATTCTCACTGCGTTTCACTACTTTGTCATTTGTTGGTGGAACTGTTGGTGCTATGTATCCATCTACAATTGATTACCAAACGTGAAATCCTTGTGCCTGTATATATGCCTTCATCCTTATTCTCCAAAAAACATACTTATGTCCATCAAACTGTGGTATTCCATTTTTATATGAGTTGGTACTCTTCATGATCTACCTTTCAGTGGTTAAATTGATTTCTGAAGGAACCTGCTCTGATACCAATTGTTGGATTACTGAGAGGGGGGTGAATCAGTAATAACATAATTATAATCCTTTTTCTTCAAATGTTATATCAATGTAGAATTATTATCCAAAATTGAGCAGTAATAAATAAACAATCACACATATTCATAGTACACCAGTGTTTTACATAGAAACCCAAATCGGGAGAAAACCACAGAATGATTTTTCTTATATGTCTTGAAGAATTACATTCATTGGAAGCACCAACTTCCTTTGTTTTCCAGCTGCAACTAGAAGGAGGCTCCAGCTCCCTAGTTTCTCAGGCTACAACCCAAGGGAAGCTTCAACTCCCCAAAATCTCTGGCTACAACCAAAAGGAGGCTACAACCCCCAATGTTCTCCGGCTACAACTGGAAGGTGGCTACAACCATCGGTCCTTGCCCTGTCCTGCCACCCTGAAGTAGAACTAGAATGATGGAACCACTGTCACACTATCACTGTGATATATACCACTGTAAACTTGTACCAATAAATTGGAACCATGCATCAACCATGCATCAACCTGTAATCAACCTGTACCATAAACAAGTGCATCAACCATGCACCAACCTGTAATCAACCTGTACCATAAACAAGTGCATCCAACCATGTACCATAAACAAGTGGATCCAACCATGTACCAAGTATGTTGCAATCATGTGTCAACTACTCATCAACTATTAATCATCAATATGTACAAACATCATCAACTATACACTTCATGTATGTGTCAACTTATCGGCTACTTGTCTCAACCATGTACTCAATATGTGCCACAACCAAAATCCCTCATAAATTTTATCATATAAATATGATTTGTAGCTCTGTAATAGCCCTGGTGTATCTGATCACATTCTTGCAAACCTTCCTTAACTTTAAAAACAAGAGACTAGCATTTTCATCAAACTTTTGTTTAGTCTCACATGCCTAGTTTTGGATTAGTTAACAACCCTAACTTGAAGTAATCATAACTTTGAACCTATAATGTATAAAGATATGAAACTGATACACAATGTTCTTCAGTATGTTTTATGCAATTCCTCCAATTGTCACTACTTGGAACATCTCATAAAAGGAGCTATAGCAAAAATGACATACCTTGCTGAATTCTAGCTTATTCTAGAGAGCGACCTTGTAGAGCGTGCCCCACACAAAATATTTGATGAAATTTTCTGAAACTATTACAAAGAATAATAAAGACTACACCCTAACCAAAAAAATTGGTCTCACTGAATTTGGATCTGTTATGAATAAGTTATGATGTTTTTACTCGAAACACCTGATTTTGACTAGTTTCAGGACTGGCCACAAACCCTATTTTCCACATAGTGTAAATCCCAAAATACAATGACCCACAAGCTGAATTTGTAACCACAGATACTTGGATATGTTTTCTCACTTGAATAGAAATTTCAGGATTTGAATCATTATAAAGTTATAGCGAAAATGGTGAGATGACCTGAAAATAACATACCTTAGAAAGCACCATTAAAAGAATTTATCCTTCCTTGCATTTCCTCCTTCTTTTCTTCACTTTCCTCAGAATTTTGGCTTAGATATCATTTTTATACCTCAGACACCTATAGGTATTCAATATGCTCAAGTGTGTTTCAAATGAGAGAGGCTTGCCTCTTATTTATACTCTCCAAGTAGCTTCCTTAAAAACATCTTTTAGGTCACTTGGCCCCACTTTCCTTATTTTAGGGTTGGGTCCACTTCTAATTTCTCCATTAAAATTATTATTGAAATAATTTATTTTGTATTCACTTTGAATTATAATACACTCATCACTTCACTTTACTATTTACCTTTTAAAATCTCTTAAACCACTTTGATTACTTTGACCTTTTGGGGCTTCTAGATGACATATGAGGGTCCTCAAACTTCGTAAGGCCATAACTCTCAAAATGTGAGGAGTTATGTGACATTATACATACCACCAGAAATGGAATGACATGTACTATCCATATAGAATAGTATTATCTGAAAATATATCATAACTCATACCATTATGTTGGAAAATATTTCAAAGACAGTCAATGGAAAATATTTAACAGACATCAAATGCTTGTCATTGACGGCAAGTATAACAATGAAGATGGCATGAGTACAGGAAGTTTGTAATTGAAAAACAAACAGAAGATAAGTTCAGGAAGGTCAAATGATCGAAGGCGAATGATTGAAGGCAACGCAGAATTGATTGAATGATCGAAAGCCCGTAAAGCTTGAGAAACATTTCTGATCATTGGATCCCATTCTAATTCCCGAAAGAATGAGGGTCGTCAGATATGAATGTAGACAAGAAGAGATTGTTGAAGAGGAGGATAGATCTTAGGCATTAGATCCAAGCACCGGATCCGACCATCATTGGATCAAGAAGAACCCGCACGTCCTTTAAGGTACAAGGAGAAGCGGGCGTAATCACAATATGCAAAATCACGACTTAATCTGAGCCGTTAGATCAAGGTTGAATCTGGACCGTTGATCTCAGTCCATGTCATAGTTTCTTGGATCAAGAGTTGAAGAGGTCAAAGAATATTAACATTAAGAATCGCGAAATCGCGATATGCGAAATCGCGACTTAATCTGAGTCGTCAGATCAAGGTTGAATCTAGACCGTTGATTCCAGTCCATGTTGGAGTTTCGAGGATTGCATGTTGGAGATGTCAAAGAAACAATGCAACAGGAATCCCAAAGTCATGATATGCGAAATCACGATTCAATCGCAATCGTTGAATCAAGATCAGATCTGGACCGTTGATCCAACTCCATATCGGAGTTTCACGAATCGCGACATGAAGAGGGAAAATAAACAATGCAACAAGAATGCCAAAATCACGATATGTGAAATCGCAATTCAATCACAACCATTGAATCAAGATCAGATCTAGACCATTGATCCATCTCCATATCGGAGTTTCACGAATCGCGACATGAAGAGGGAAAAGAAACAATGCAACAAGAATGTCGAAATCACAATATGCAAAATCACGATTCAATCGCAACCATTGAATCAAGATCTGATCTGGACCATTGATCCGACTTCTTTATGGAGTTTCGTGGATCGCGATTTGTAAGTGACAAGAACATTGAACATCAGGAATGTCGAAATCGTGATATGAAAAATCGCGGAATGATCTGAATCGTCAGATCAAATGTTGATCAGAGGGTTATTGTTCCTTCTCACAGTTAACTCCTTAGTTTCGAATTTGTTAGCGAAACGGAGTCATGATTACTGATTAGTTGGCATTTCAGTTGCTGAGACAGTTGTCTTCCTTTTTCCTAAGGAGATGGGAAGTGGAACCGCTATGAGGATGTATAAAAGAAAATGAGACAGACAGTGTGAGGGTGGTTGTTCTGTATGAGAAAATGAATGAAACAGTAAGAAAGAGAAAATCATAGAATGTGTAGGGTGAGAGGAAGAATATGCACAGTGTGAGATGAAACTCAGGGAAGAGTAACTGATGATAAAGAAAACTTGAAGCTGAGCAGAATGACAGAAGAAGTTGATGCAGAGCAGACCTGCTAAACAGACAGAGGAAGAAATGAATTGCAGAACAGTTAGAAGATGACCAGATGTACAGAACAAAGAAAGATCGGTAAGAATTTATGTATCTATGTAGTTGAATGTTTATTTACTCATTTAATATTCTAGGGAGGTTGGGAGGTGCTCGGGAGGACTGTTGTCCTCAGAGGTTCAAGTGGGAGCTTGAACACAGGAAGTTGTAGCTTCCATCTGGTTGTAGCCAGAGAAACCAGGGTGGCAGGGTGGTGCAAGGGAGAAAAAGTGTTCTCTGTTATATAGGTTGGAGCCTGTGTAACTGGAAGTTGGTGCTTCCATCTAGTTGGTGTTGGAACATATAGGGAGTTGGTGCTTCCTTCTAGTGGGTGCTAGAGAAACCAGGGAGTTGATGCTTCCTTCTAGTGGGTGCTAGAGAAACTAGAGAGTTGGTGCTCTCAAAAAAGTTGCATCTTTTATAACAGAGGTAGCAGCCTCACGTTGAGTTGGTGCTCAATTATAGATGATGTACACAATCTAAAAAGACTGCCTATCATTTCAAAGAAGAAGAGGTTTTCTCCCTTTATGGGTTTCCTCGTGAAAAATATGTCTCTGTGTATATATTATGTGTGACTGATGCTCTTTACTTTTACTATCCATATGCTGTAAATTATCGATGATCACTTGAAGAAATATTAATAATGTTTTAATAGATTTAAAATCGTTTAATCTCAACTATAACTGATTCACCCCCCCCTCTCAGTTGTCTTAGTAATTTCAACAATTGGTATCAGAGCATGTTCCTTTTATTCAAAGGTAGATCTGTAAGCTTAAACATGACAAGTCATGAAGGAACTTCAGCCTCTAAGCCCCCTCTATTTGATGGAACAATTTTTTCCTTCTGGAAGATTAGAATGAGAACATACTTAATGGCCTTTGGTGCTGATGTTTGGGATGTAGTAGAGACTGGATATACAAAGCCTGTTGTGCTAGCCTCCAAGGATGATAAGTTAGAGTTTAGTTTTAATTCTAAGGGGATGAATGCTATCTTGAATGGACTTGTTGAAGCTGAGTTTGTAAAGGTGATGCATCTTGATACTGCCAAAGCAATGTGGGATAAACTTATTAGCAGTTATGAAGGAAATGAGAAAGTAAAAGATGCCAAACTTCAAACATATAGATTGAAATTTGAACAACTAAAGATGAATGAAGATGAAACAATTAGCAAGTATTTTTTAAGAGTTGAAGAACTTGTAAATTCCATGAAGGGTCTTGGTGAGAAGTTTGATGACTCACTCTTAGTTCAGAGTATTTTAAGATCTCTGCCTAACAAATTTAATCCAAAAGTCTCTACAATAGAAGAATTAAATGATCTTAAAACTCTGTCCATTGATCAACTTCTAGGAACTCTAACTGCATATGAAATGAGAATTAACAAAGATAAATCTAGTACTAGAGAAGCATCTTTTAAAGCAGACAAGAATACTGATTCAGAATTAGATGATATTGAGGCAAAGTTTATGAGAAGGTTAAAGAAAGGGTTAGGAAAGTATCAAGGGAAATTGCCCTTTAAATTCTTTAACTATGGTAAGATAGGTCATTTCTCATCTAAGTGTCCCCATCAGAAAAAGGACCAGAACTCTAATGATGAAAAGAAGTACAAATACAAGAAATATAATAAGAAGAAAAGTTTGGTTGCAAATAATGACAATTCCTCAGAAGACACCGATAGTGACTCATCCTGTGAAGATAAGGCAAATGACTTCATGCTTATGGCCAAGGAGGATTATGATAATAAAAGAACAGACAATGATGAGAATGATGAATAAGATGTGGTTGATTTGGAAGGAGAACTGATCAGTGCATTGGAAGAAATCGATAAACTCAGAACCAAGAACAGAAAGAAAAAACAATTGTTGACACAGTTCGAGAAAGACAACAAAAAACCTGATGAAGACTTTGCTCTGCTGAAAGTGGAATTAGAAGAGGCAAAGAAAATAGAAGACATACTGAAACAAAAATTGTCAGAGAAGAAAGTCAGGTGTGAAGCCTTAGAAGAAGAAATAGTAAAAACTAGAAAAGAAATGGAAAAATTTAAAGAATTGTATCATCAAAATCTGCCAAGTATTAAAGACTCAAAAGAATTAACCTCCATTCTAAATCAACAAAGAAATTCAAAGTTGAAAGATGGATTGGGATATGAAGAAGGATCAAGTAGTGATCATCCAAGTAATACAGAATCTATTAAATTTGTCAAATCCTCAAACATTGACAACAGTCACTCTGCAGAAACAAAGAAGGAAAATCAGCCACCAAGAAGAAATGAAAGAAAAAGCCCCAGAACTGAATTTGTAGACCAGAAAGAGTATTGGCATGACAGAAGTCAACCTTTTCAAAGAAGACAGATTTTTTCAAGGTACAAAGATTTTTTCTATGGTTATTGTTTTCTCTGCTCTAATTTTGGTCACAAAGCTATAAACTGTTCTTTAAGATTTAGATATGAACAATCAAGATATTCAATGAATAACTATCTTCCACAACAAAGATTGAGACAGCCAAGCAACAAACAATCACAGATTATAAATCATGTGATGACTGGGAGAAGAACAAGGTGAAACACAACAACAGATATGTGCATAACAATCGTTATGATCTATTATTCAGTGAACCAGAATGTTACAACTGTCATAATTATGGTCATAAAGCTACAGACTGTCGCTTAAGGAAATACAATTCAGATTTGATCCCCACTACTGAAAATTTCAAAGTCTGGAAGAAGAAAGTATATGACAAGTGTGGACTAGTGCTATCAGCTCAAAAGAAAAAGAATCCCTGGTATATTGACAGTGGATGCTCCAAATGCATGAATTGAGACATAAGTAATTTTCTAACTCTAAGTGATAGAAAATTAGGGAATGTAACTTTTGGAAATGATGCACCTAGAAAGATAAAAGGTAAAGGAATTGTAAATTTGTGTAACGGAAAAAGAAAAGCTCAAGATGTATTGCTTGTAGAAGATTTGAAACATAATCTACTTAGTGTCAGTCAAATCTGTGACCAAGAGTGTGAAGTTTCTTTTACCTCTAAAGACTGTAGAATAAAAAACTGTGGATTCAGGTCAGCAAGTTGCAAAAGGTATAAGAACAGAAAACAATGTCTATGTTTTAAAAGAAGAAGAAGAAGAATGCAACTTAAGCAAATATGATGAAATTTGGCTATGGAATAGGAGACTTGGTCACCTAAATTTTGACCACATAATCAAACTCAAAAACAATGGGGCAGTAAAAGATCTTTCGAAGATATCTAAGCCATATGACTCTGTTTGTAAATCCTATCAGAAAGGAAAGCTTACTCGCACTCAGTTCAAATCTAAAAACTTTCCTTCAACAGAAAAACCACTCCAGTTAGTACATATGGATCTATATGGACCATCTAGGAAAGAAGGTACAGGAAAAGAAAATTACTTTATGTCGATTATTGATGACTATTCTAGACTAACTTGGGTTGCCTTTTTGAAAGAAAAATCTGAAGCATTTGAAAAATTCAAAGTATTTAAGGCTCTGACTGAGAATCAAACAGGAAAAATATTAAAGGCGGTAAGGTCTGATAGAGGAGGAGAGTTTAGTTTTGGTAACTTCAAAGAGTTCTATGATAAACATGGGATCAAAAGAGAGTACACAATTCCCAGGACTCCACAGCAAAATGGAGTTGTTGAGAGGCAGAATAGGTCAGTACAGCAAATGGCAAGATTAATGATGAATGAAAGGAGCATACCTCAGACATTTTGGGTGGAATAAATTCATACATCTATTCATATCCTTAACAAAGCTCATCTCAGACCACACAGTGACAAGACCCCTTATGAACTTTGGTTTGGAAGACCTGCTTCAATCAAGCATTTTAAAGTTTTTGGGAGTACATGTTATATCAAGAACAATGATGAAAATATTTGCAAATATGATGACAGGGTTGATGAAGGTATCTTCTTGGGTTATGCTACAAATAGTAAAGGGTACAGATACTACAATAAGAGACTGCAAAAACTAGTTGATTGTATAGATATAAAAGTTGATGAAGAAATCCCAGTCATAAATGTAAGCAGTGTTGAACCAAGAACAAAATATACAATTGAAGATGAAGATGAACAGGTCCAAGGATCAGAAAGAGAAGAGTCTGGATCAGATGAAGATATGAATATTCAAACTGACACAAACAAGCAGAAAGAAGCAAAATCACCTCTCAAAATTATTAGAAAGAATCATCCTGAAAATCAGATAATTGGGGATATAAATGAAGGAGTTCAGACAAGAAGGAAATTGATTAAAGACTCAGAAAAATCTCATGTTGCCTTTTTATCTATGACTGAACCTAAAATTTTTGAGGAAGCTAGTCAGGAAGATAATTGGATTAGAGCAATGAATGCAGAGCTTGATCAGATTGAGAAGAACAATACTTGGGAGCTGGTCCCTAGACCTGAAGATAAGAATGTAATAGGTTCCAAATGGGTGTTCAAGAATAAAATGAATGAAAAATGACAAGTTGTTAGAAATAAATCCAGATTGGTCTGTAAGGGATATGCACAAGTTGAAGGTCAGGACTTTGATGAAACTTTTGCACCAGTGGCAAGATTGGAAGCTATCAAAATATTTCTTGCTTATTCATGTCATAAGAACTTCAAAGTTTATCAGATGGATGTTAAGTCAACATTTCTTAATGGAGATCTAGAGGAAGAAGTATATATGGAGCAACCTGAAGGATTCTCATTGAAAGATAATCCTAATTATGTTTGTAAGCTGAAAAAGGCATTATATGGATTGAAACAAGCACCATGAGCTTGGTAGTATAGACTAGACAAATTTCTACAAGAAAAAGGGTTCAAGAAAGGTATTGTTGACAGTAACCTTTACATTAAGTCTGAAGGTGATAATTTACTAGTTGTTTTGGTTTATGTAGATGATATTATTTTTGGCTGTACTAATGAATCATCTATATAGTGGTTTGCTAATTCTAAGAAAACAAAATTTGAAATGTCCATGATAGGAGAACTGTCAGACTTTCTTGGCCTACAAGTAAAATAAAGCTCTGAAGGAATTTTTATTTCTCAAGAAAAATATTTGAAAGAGATGTTGAATAAATTTCAGATGGAAGATTCCTCTACAGTTAGCACACCTATGGTGGTTGGTTGCAAGCTGAGTAAAGATGATATCTCACCTGATGTTGATCAAAGGACATATCACTCCATGATAGGCAGTCTTCTGTACATCACAACATCCCGTCCTGATATAATGCAAGCTGTTGGAATGGTAGGTCATTTTCAATCTGCTCCTAAACAAAGTCATTTGGTAGCTGTCAAAAGGATATTTAAATACTTGAGAGGAACAATGACTTATGGTCTGTGGTATCCTAGAAATCAGAATTTCCAGTTAACTGCTTATTCAGATGCAGACTGGGCAAACTGTGTTGATGAGAGAAAAAGCACCAGTGGAGGAGCATTCTTTCTGGGTGACTCATTAGTTGCATGGATTAGTAAAAAGCAAGGATCCATTTCATTATCTACTACAGAGGCATAATACATTGCTGTTGCTACTTGTTGCACACAAATTTTATGGATGATACAAACTCTTGCAGATATGAAGGTAACTTACACTGATCCTATTCCAATTCATTGTGATAACACCAGTGCCATTAGTGTCTCCAAGAATCCTGTTCTTCATTCCAAGACTAAGCATATTCCAATCAAGTACCATTTTCTCAGAGAACAAGTTACAAACAGAATTGTTCAACTGCATTATATACCTTCTACAGAACAGATTGTTGATATCTTTACTAAACCATTAGCAACGACCCGTTTTGGATATCTTCATCAAAAGTTGGGGGTTATAATCTCTTGTGTCTAATCTGTTCACCTGGTCAGGGGGAGTACTTATTGAATATCTGGTGTATTTCCAAGATGCTTATAGTCGACAGGGGGAGTATGTTTTGCAACCAGATCAGGAGAAGAATGTTTCTTCTTTAACATTGATGTCAAAGGGGGAGAAAAGAGTTCGGGAGAGTCGAGTTCGAATGCATGTGGGTGCTTGTGTTGCCATCAATGCCAAAGGGGGATATTGTTGGAAAATATTTCACAGACAGTCAATGGAAAATATTTAACAGACAGTGAATGCTTGTCATTGATGGCAAGTATAACAATGAAGATGGCATGAGTATAGGAAGTTTGTAATCGACAGGAAAACAGAAGATAAGTTCAGGAAGGTCGAATGATTGAAGGTGAATGATCGAAGGAAACGTAGAATTGATTGAATGATCGAAGGCCCGTAAAGCTTGAGAAGCATTTTTGATCATTGGATCCCATTCTAATTCCTGAAAGAATGAGGGTCGTCAGATCCGAATGTAGACAAGAAGAGATCATTGAAGAGGAGGACAGATCTCAGGCGTTAGATCCAAGCACAGGATCTGACCATCATTGGATCAAGAAGAACCCACACGTCCTTTAAGGTACAAGGAGAAGCGGGTGTAATCGCGATATGAAAAATCGCGACTTAATCTGAGCCGTCAGATCAAGGTTGAATCTGGACCGTTGATCTCAGTCCATGTCAAAGTTTCATGGATCGAGAGTTGAAGAGGTCAAAGAATATTAACATCAAGAATCGCGAAATCGTGTTATGCGAAATCATGACTTAATCTGAGCCGTCAGATCAAGGTTGAATCTGGACCATTGATTCCAGTCCATGTCAGAGTTTCGAGGATCGCGTGTTGGAGATGTCAAAGAAACAATGCAACAAGAATCCTGAAATCACGATATGTGAAATCATGATTCAATCACAACCGTTGAATCAAGATCAGATCTGGACCGTTGATCTAACTCCATATCGGAGTTTCGCGAATCACGACATGAAGAGGGAAAAGAAACAATGCAACAAGAATGTTGAAATTGCAATATGTGAAATCGCGATTCAATCACAACCGTTGAATCAAGATCATATATGGACCATTGATCCATCTCCATATCGGAGTTTTTTGAATCACTACATGAAGAGGGAAAAGAAACAATGCAACAAGAATTTCAAAATCGTGATATGCGAAATCGCGATTCAATCGCAACTGTTGAATCAAGATCTGATCTGGACCGTTGATCCAACTTCTTTATGGAGTTTCGTGGATTGTGATTTGTAAGTGACAAGAACATTGAACATCAGGAATGTCGAAATTGCAATATGAAAAATCGTGATATGCGAAATCGCGGAATGATCCGAATCGTCAGATCAAATGTTGATCAGAGGGTTACTACTCCTTCTCACAGTTAACTCCCTAGTTTTGAATCTGTTAGTGAAACGAACTCATGATTACTGATTAGTTGGCATTTTAGTTGCTGAGATAGTTGTCTTCCTTTTGCCTACGGAGATGGGAAGTGGAACCGCCTGTTATCACTGAAATTTCGTCTGCACATGGCAACAAGAACTCCACATCATCAAAACAACAATGAAGTCACTCATGGCACTAAATTAATTTCACAACACTCCAGAAGGGAAAAAAAACTATACAAAGTAACCAAAAGTTGAAGGGCGCTTTACAGCAGCTTGATGCACGCGCACATGCGCGAGACAAAAACGTGTTACTAGCGCATGCGCGCTCGACGCGTGCCTGTCAACACAAAAACCCGCACATCTGCTAATTCGGCGCATTAATTGCATAGGTCGGCCTCCCGACTGCCTACGGACTGGCCCCCAAGATGATTTGACTCTCAAGTCAGAGTCGGCTCTACAAAATCGGCGGATTAATGACCTAAATAAACCCTAATGCGCCCCTATTCACACTTGAAGGTTACGTGACCGCCCATGAAGCTGCTATAAAAGGCCATGAGGGTACACTGTTTTGGCAAGGAATTCTAAGCACTGTTATGCTGTCCAGATGGTCAAGGGCTCCTCCTTTGACAACAACCCATCAGCTGCATTCACCGAGAGTTCTTTCACTGCTCAGTGCAGTTCATCTCATTTGTAAGGAAAGCATTGTGTTGAGGGCCCCGAAGAGCCTTCCGCTGGAGGGAGAAGGAACCTCTGGTCTCTTTCTTCATCGTGCTCTGGTTTCATTAATGCACCATCCTGGAACCATTGATGACCCCTGTGTCTTATGTTTGATGTTTTTGTTTATTTTTCACAGCGTTATTTGCTTTCAGTTGATAGTTAGATTGTAGTTTAGTTTTGTTTTCTTTAACCCTTTTTGCTCCACAACTGTTCTGCCCTGCCAGACCTAACAGGGTATGCAAGCGCTCTCCTTTTGCTCACCTGGTGACCATTTGAACGCGAACAGACTGGCGACTCCACTGGGGATTTAGGTATCAAATCCTCTCTCAATTGGGTTTAATTCGCTTTCCTTTTTGTTTTATTAACCTGTAGGGACACAAACCGGCCTCCGCCAACCTGCTGAACAGTCGATTCACAGGAGAATCGAGAGAAATCAATTCAGAATTTCTTTCTCAGTAATTTATCACAAGCGCGTGGGTTTTCCACCACACAGACGTGCGCATGCGCTATACAGTGCGCGCACAGGTGCCAAATGCGCCTCTGTCTATACTAACAGCCGCGCATTTGAACCAAGTTTTTCATTGTAAGGTTTTTGATGTGGGGAAAGTCAGTTTCCTTCTCAAGAAAGATGTTATGCATGCTCTAAATACTGCACCACTTAGACCCCTCAACTTATAAAGGGGATAGTCAAACAAACATAGGCACTTAGGTGGATAAAATCATTTTCCCCTTATTTGCTTTTCACCACGTGGATGGCTTGCTTTGATTCATAATCTAAGTTGAACATCAAATTGTAATCACATCTAAACTAACATTCGGGACTAGAAGTCAAAAGTAAACAATCTTGAGTATTCTCTTCTCTCGTGCCATCAAGCGATCTTGAGAATCAGAAAAAGATTGCGAAAACAATCTCATCTCCCTTTAAAACAACAATTTCAAAACTTTTAGGAGAGGACAACGGCTCCTTCGAGACCCCTCTTAGTTTCATTTTTTCAAACGCATCCTTGTAACAGGCCCATACATGCCCACATGTCAACAAAGCTGGAATAGTGTTTGAATTTCTGATTTCTTAGATCAGAAAACTAGGAGAGTTTAAAAGTTTGTAACGGGCCCACACATGGCCACATGTTCAATCTAGGATAGTTTCATGCTTTTTCTAGATTAACTCACACATAGGGAGTTAAAGGATAGTAACGGACCACATTGTCCACATGCTAGTTTCCTAGGGCTTTTAAAATTCCGCAAGGGTGTACCAATGACATCTAGTTGATTTAGGTAATCAAACTCTTGTAAAGGAC
>CBVK0100099292.1:735-26454 GCA_900067695.1 Picea abies
TTGTCTCTAATGCTTTGGAAACATGATTTAAAATCTTTCCGATCTCTAGACATGTATTGCACTTGGTGCCATTTTGATATATTCATGAGCATACTTTGGATATTCTATCTCTAATTGTCTCTAATGCTTTGGAAACATGATTTAAAATCTTAAAAATATATTTTTTCATTAAAATTTAAATATTTTATGTATTTTTAAAAAAAACCGGTTCGACCGGTTTATTACCGGTTCCGGTTCCGGTTCAGGTTGGACCCTTGACCGGTTTTGGTACCGGTTTCGGTTTTTAAAACATATTCATAGCCCCTTTAGGTGCTCATGCTCAGCTGGCCTTGTTTTTTTTTTTATTAACTGCAGAAGTAAATACTTACAATAGTCAAAAGGGTAAAACTGGGATGTTACAAGCCTAAGGAGGTGTAAAATCCCTCTTCATCAATTAAATAATCTAAAAGAAATACAAAGTGGGGGTTTTTGTTAGTTTGTAGCTAGGATGGTGTTCTTGCTTTGGTGAGGTGTCACACAAGCAAGAAACACTTAGTTGCATTAAATCTCTTAGTCATGTAAATTTTCCTAAGTGAAAGTTAGGAAATGTGATTAATTAAAGTGATTAGTCATCATTAAATTATTTCCCAAGTCTTAGGAAGTGACATGTATTAGTCACTTTAGTTACTTTTCTTCTAGAAGTGTCTAGATAAGATTTAGTGAACATTTGATTAGATCATGGCCATTGATGAGGAAGGCTAGGGATTTAATCTCAGCCCTTGATTCATAAGCTAGGATCTATGAGAAGGATAGATGACTTGAGGGAGACAAGTCAGATTGGAGAGATTAATTTGATACCAAGAGGGTTCAGTGCAAGTGCAAAGGTGATTTGGAGAGACTGAGGGTGAGTTTTAGCAGAGGTAGGAAAGGCAGTTCGCCCTTCACCTCTGTACCAGCCAGTGCATCAGTTTTCTGTGGGCCGTGAGCTGGGCGAAGAGGGCCATAAAGGCCGAGTCTCTTTTCTGCAGAAAGAAGTGTGTGTGCAGGGCCAAACAGAGGCCGGATTTGGCAGTGTTGACTCGTTGAGGGAGGATAGAGGCAGGAATTAACCCAGCCGTATCCTACACCAGAGCTGGAGCAGATCTAATGAGGGACGAGTCCCTTATAGCTGCACCATAGCTACTGTCTCTTACAGATTCATGGGGGGCCTGTTCTTGCAGCAGATTAGAGATCGAAACTCAGGGATTTGAGGGTTTATAATCAGATCTGTACTCTCTGTGGACTGTATGCCAGGTTTGAGCACTATTTGTATTTGTAAGATCATTCTTTTGAGCATTTGCTGAAACTGAATAAAACCCTCTTAGCTGGTTTCTCCAGAGTTGGGGTTTCCAGGGTATTTCTGGTGTTTTTATGTGCGATTGATTTACTATATTTTCTGCTGTTCATGCATGTATACTTAGCTGTATAATTTCTGCATAGATCAAAATTTAATTTATTGTGGTTGAAATTAAAATTTCTGGATTAAATCTATTGGCCAAATTATCAGATCTGCTGGGTATTAGAAGTTTTACACTTTTCAAGCCACATGTACAAAAGCTAAGGGGCATGAGCCCTAAGAGATGAGACATCCTCAAAATGTCTTCCGCTTGTAGCATCCAGTCTCCAAAGGCCCTTCAAGCGTGAAAATTTCTTCAATAACTAAATAAAAGCGCTTCAAAGGATTTCGTCCAGCCTCCAAAGGCTTCCTCAAAATGCGGAAATGCCCAATCAGCACCTCCTAACGTACAGGTCAAACATGTAGGCCTCCTCTAGTGGACAACGTGTTCTGAACATGAACATGCAGTCTTCAAAGGCCGCCCAAGGGTTTGTCTCCTCCATGAGTTATGCAAGTAATGTTCCAAATCCTCCTATGTGGACACATGGACCCCCAAAGCACAGCACAACATCCCTTCAAAGCTTAACGCTTCAACAAGTAAAGTATGCAACAACACCAAGTGTTCCAATGCTCAAGTCGGCCCTTCAAACATTCATCTAAATTTGAAGGCGTCCAAGGGTCGGCCCTGCTTCAAACTTATGTCCTAACATCATATATATATATATATATAATGGCCATGTAGTCATCATTTAGAACAATACAACAAAGATCACAAGGAAGTTGAGGCACCGCATCATCCTGTATTTGTTTCACCCTCTCTACCACTTTTTTGGCACTGATAAATTTCTACAGTCATATTCAGCGCCTTTTTCTCTGCAAGTAATGCACCAATCATGGCAATCATCTGTTGTACAGGAGAAATTTCCCTATCTAGCAGCAACCCTTCAACAGATATTTCATTTGAAGGACCATTGTCCTGCGTTACATTACTAGTCAGTTGATATTGCTGCAATGACAGTACATTTGGGAGATTTGGCTGCAATCGATTTTTAGATGTATCATCAATCTCATGTAAGTTACCATTATCATGAACTGAATGCCTCTTCCTAACTGTTTTTCTTAGCATCCGGTCAATTTGGCAAACTACTTGTTCCGCCACCTCCCCTGCATTCATGGTTGCAAAGCTGCCAGTAAACGGTTCCGCCATGCCATTGCCCCAGGTTGTGTCCACTTCAGAAATGCAAAAAATGCAGTCTTAAGCACATGTTGGACACTCGCGACTTGGCCTTCTTTTCCAGATTCACAGTTCAGGTCTATCCCAAGCAACACTGACAAAATCCAACCATAAATAGCTGGCCTTTTCTTTGCAATGGATGCAAGACTATTGATGATAACAATAATAACAGAACTCTGAAGCATTGTAATATCAGGCGATCACAACTGACACTGTAACCATTTATTGCAGATCGGATCAATGGTTGTGTATCTATGTAAATCTCCTCTTGTGTAGCAGATTGCCCAAAAACCTTATTAAAATTGAATATCCTCTATACATCTTTGCCCATTTTTGATATATTGACAATAAGGGATCCATCTTCCCCAGTAAATTCCACTGCATCATGGGCGTCAGATTGACCTCGAAAATGGGGTTTGATCCTGCAGTATACACTTATGCTTCCTTTGAGGTCTTGAGGGTTATTATAAAGGATTTTGTTTTCTTCCAGAATTTTGTGATATCTGCTAGCAGCATTAGAAATTCCTCTGACCTGGTTATCAAGCAATTCAAAATGCCTTCACCACTCTGCCTGTAACACTTGTACAACTTCTCATACTCTAAGTAAGAAGTATGTCAAGATCATTGAGTGAACCAATTGCCTGAATAATCATTGTGTCCACCTTATCAGAACTAAACTTCAGCTTGAACCTTTAAAGGCTGTGGGAGAGACCCAAGCTTATGGGAGCTAAATCTTGAACTCCAAGACCAGTTATAAGTTCACTTAACTGAGTTCGCAAACCTTGCATTAACTCCATAACAGCACTATTGTGTACACATTCAATTTTCAATTTCTCCTTTATTACATTCCCAAGCTTTGAATCTGCCACTCAAACAATACAGACTCAAACCAAGGGGTAACATCTTCCAGCACTTTTAATACCCAACAGGTAGGCGTGTAACAGGCTCTATCCATATCCTCATACAAGTAGCCCATTGAGGGCTTTTCCCTATCAACCAAGTGAAGAAACTTTACCAAAGTTTCACTGATCGTACGCATATTTTTCATTTCTTTCCAGAGGCCATCTTGGTTTGGGAGTCTAGTGATGGCTTTCCCATCCTATTTTGTGCTATATGCTCAATCACCCCACTTGTCTGAAAGGAACATCCTCTTCAACTTCAATTCACAATGGTGAAGGGATTGAAGGGAAGTGACTCTGGTGGTAAAACATGTAATGCCAGAGTGCAACAACTCCCCGTTCCTCGTGAATTACCTCATGAGACCAAGGACAAATGCATGGTTATATATGTATTTGGTAATGCTCTTTCCCTGATCAATGGTTGCCTTGGAAAATGTGAGTTTGCTAATATCCTCAATCATCATATTGATGCAATGGGAAACACATGGAGTCCAATGCAATGTGGGGTGCCTCTCCATTAGCAACTTGATGACCACATAATTAGTAGCATTATCGATGACTACTTGCAAGTTGCACCTCATGTTGCACACATACCTCCTTGACAAATTCATCCAACAATTCACATGACAATGTTGCATCTTCAATATGTGTCGATGCATCAATGTATTTCTTAAACATTGTGCCCTTGGGACAATTTACCAGGAAATAAAGAAGGGTCTTTCCCTTCCCATCCATCTAACCATTGGACATCACTATGCATCCAGTGGCATCCCATGACATTCTTAGCTCCTCTAATTGAGTCCCTATATTGACCTTTTTCTTTTGGAGGAGTGGCCCTTGCAACTATTAATTTATCTTAACCTAGCACCCGACCATTACTTTTGAGCAAAACACATTTATTGAATAATAGTATAACTAGATTATTAATGATAAATTCAACGGAAGTATTAAACAGAAACCGTAACACATTGCACAAGATATTTTTGGGTAAATTACCCCTGGAAAAACCCTTGTGGGAAAACCAGATTTGTGATGATTTTATTGCTATAAAATCAGGGCTCCCATCTTGGGATAATGGCCCTTCAGGGGAAATACAAATTAGCAAATAGCCAAGCCCTACAAACCTCAAGATCAGTGCTTCGATCTTGTTGGTTGGCTGCTATATCCCTTGCTGTCCCTTTGCACCCTTTCCTTGCCCCCTACACTTGCACACCTGAATGTTTACTCACTCTTTGTGTACCATCACTATGTCTCCTCCTCTCACTTAGGCTGCCTTTTATAATCTTGAGATTTGACCAAATCAATCACTAACCAAAACCTTAGATCTCCAAAGTGATCAAAGGCTGAGATCTAATCTCACCTTCACTTTTAGATCCAATGGCTAGGACTTAATTTAAGTCACGTAAGTTACTAATGCCAAAAACTTAGCCATTTAACTTAATTAATCTCCATTAATTCTAAAAGGTCATTCACTTTAATTATTCACTTAACTAAGGTGAATTCCCCAAGTCCTGAGAGGCATTAGACGACTTCCACGTGCTAGACACAAGCCAATGTGGAAGTATCTGTTCGATGCTACAAACATCAACAATCCCTCTTGGCGAGGAAGGTTCTTCCACCACTTGAAGGTGGCTTTGTCTTCGCTATCAGATCTGCTACCATGCCTGCTCTCCAATCTACCTAATTCGCTGCTCCCTCTGAAATGAAAGCTATCCCTGCCATCTCACTTGGACTTGTCTTTGAAGACTTGCTGCCTATGCTCCTAGAAGTCTCTTGCTTCTTAGCATCTTGTATGGTTATCTCGTACTATGACTCCTCCTTTACAGACTTGGAAGGCTGCTCCTTCCCCCTTGAACCTGAAGGCCGACTCCCTTTGAGCATCTCAACCTTTGGAGCTACTTGCTCCTTGTTCTCTATTACTCTCATCGATAGATCTGTCATTCTCTGATCTCTGGATGAAAGTCCTCCTTCACCCATCTGAGATCCCCTTGAGTCACAGTACTTCGTGACCCAAGCACTTGAGAAAAAATCCTTCTTTGCTCCAAAGTGATGTGATGACTCAAGCAAACTTGAGGTTAACTATTGCCATTTACCTCCTTAACTGGCTGCACGGATCGTTTCCTGGGGTTTCTCTACCTACTGTCCAGACCTCTATCTGTTGCCTGGACTTTGCTGCCTGCTGCTCGTTGCTTGGACTTGTTGCCTGCTTCCCTTTTCCTAGACCCCTGCCCGAAGCCTCTTACTGATGCCCGAGTACTTCTCTGGGGCTGTACGAGTTTTTCTGCTTGCTGTTTGATGACCTCTGCAACTGCCTGACGACCTCTCTAGGCTACCCGACTTCCTGATGGGCCGACCCTAGGTTTTTTTTTACTGTTGCCCCACTTTGGCATCCTGTTGCTTCATCTGCCTGGTGACTCTCATCTCCACGTGCACCCAGTCTGCACGCGTCGCTACTCTAAATCTGTTGTTGACTGCTAGCTCCATGACCCCTCACATACCTTTGCCGGTGGCTATCGATTTTGCTGGTGGCTATTGACAACAACCCGCGCCTTCTCTTCTCTCCTTGTCGACTGCTGCAAACATCTACCACTCGGTTGACGACTCTACTTCAGCCCCTCGTGCTGCCTTTTTCTCTGCTTGGCGGCTGCACAACATTTGTGCCCAACAACCACCTGCCGACGACTATTTTCTTTGTTGCTGTTCGACCCTTACTCGCCCGATCTACTCTGCAGCTTGAGCTGGCATCACCACCGCTTGCAGTCTCGTGTGGCTCCTTCGCTGGTTGCTCTTCACTCAACCGACGATCTTCTATATCAACTTGATCTGCTCAAATCTTTGTTGGCGACTGCTCTGTCACACAACTCGATCTATTGACTCCACACGTATCTTCTCTGTTGTAGCACGATCTCACGTTTTTCTCTCCCCGTGGGAAATCCATACACTATACGGTCTGTGTAGCTTGTACAATAGTTATACATACAGTTGTACAGATCTTCTTTCCCCTTTTTTTTGATTTAACCCCATAGCTTGCACCTGCATACAAAATTTTATTCGTAGACTTGCAATAAAAATAATTTCTGCTGCTAAGAATCTCGATCTTCAATGCAACCTGGTTTTCATCAGAGACTAAGCTCAAGCTCTGATACCATGTTAATTTCTCTTAACCTAGCACCCGACCATTACTTCCGAGCAAAACATATTTAAGAATAATAGTACAACTAGGTTATCAACGATTCAGCGGAAGCATTAAACGAAAACCACAACATATTGCACAAGAGATTTCTGGGTAAATTACCCCTGGAAAAACCTTTGCGGGAAAACCAGATCTGTGATTATTTTATTGCTATAAGATCAGGGCTCTCGTCCTGGGATAATGGCCCTTCAGAGGAAATAGTAAATACAAATCGACAAATAGCCAAGCCCTACAAACCTCAAGATCAGTTCTTCGATCTTGTTGGTTGGCTGTTATATCCCCTGCTATCCCTTTGCACCCTTTCCTCGAACCCTACCCCTACATAATTGAATGTTTACTTACTATTTGCGTACCATCACTATGTCTCCTCCTCTCACTTAGGCTTATAATCTTGAGATTTGACCAAATCAATCACTAACCAAAACCCTATATCTCCAAAGTGATCAAAGACTGAGATCTAATCTCACCCTCACTTTTATATCCAATGGCTAGGACTTAATTTAAGTCACTAAGTTACTAATGCCAAAAACTTAGGCATTTAACTTAATTAATCTCCATTAATTCTAAATGGTCATTCACTTTAATTATTCACTTAACTAAGGTGAATTCCCCAAGTCCCGAGAGGCATTAGACGACTTCCATGTGCTAGACACAACCCAACATGGAAGTACCTGTCCGATGCTACAAACATCAACAACAACTCCTCATAGGTAGTGGGTTTATACCACGTGCCAACAATAGTGGTAGCATCAAACATACTTTTGTAGGATTGATTGGTCTAGACAATGATCAAAGGTATGTTGCTCCAAAAAAAACCTCACCACAACCATGTTTGTTTCTTCCTTATCTTTTTTTTAACCACTGATCCAACAGAAGGTTGTGATCCTCGTCTGGTTCTTCAAACATTAAAAGGTGATGCCCTCATGGAAGTTGGATCCATGGAGCCCCTCCCATCCTTAGTCCCAGATAGACTTGTGGTTCTGGAGGATCTAGTGATTCCTCTAGCAACAATTTCAAGTTTTTGAGCCTCTAAGTTGAACTTCTTTCTATTGGACTAAAGAAGATCCTCATGGACAACTTAAATGCTTTCTGGGGATGCTTTATCACAACCTACAACAACATGCCTTGGGATTCTCTTAAAATAGTATTTCAAGCGGTAAACCCCTCCATTCATATTTTGTTCCATGTAGTGTACAACTCAATTTCGTTTTGTTTATCCCATCCTTAGGTTCACCATACTACCAAAAGAGGTCCAAATCCTACGACATATTGGTAAGGAAATGGTCGATTTCAAACTTCAAACCAAGAGCAAAAACAAATGAATATAAGAGATTGTTGGAAAAAAACAAACCCATGAACTTCTAAAATCGTTCTATAATCCATGAAATAATGAGAATAAGAGGCAATTAGTATGTACTCTTCAAACCGTTGCATAAATTTGGAAAAAATTAAGTGTTAAGTTGATTAATACATGCCTGGGAAATGAAAATCGTGTGCATCAATCAATCCCTTCGTTACTCTGATAAAAATATTCAATAGCAGTCAAAATGATTCTTTGGTTCTCTCCAAATCGATGCTTGGCCCTCTTAAGCTCCTTAGCTTTGAACCCCAAGAGCTGAAAAGAACAATAAGCCCAAAAAATCTAGTTTTCAACCTCTATTAGCACTTTTCCATGTAGGGCTGATTTTATCCCATTGACTCGTGATTTTTTCTAATTAATCCTGATTATTTGATCATGATTATTTCAATTTTGGAAAAAATTGTGATTCTTTGCATGTGAGTAATTGTTCTAGGGTTTATATTGGGATTAATCGTGATTAATCACTGATTTTTTTATCTTTTTTTGTATCAAAAGGGTCATTTTCGTTTCTTACTTATTCCATTGTGATATGGTGTTCAAGCCAATGAAGTTGTGTGTCTTGATGCCCAAAAAGATACTGTTCTTTGTGATGAGTCATTTGCACTAAATGTTAGTTATGTAGTCATTGGTACTTTATTGTGCCAAAGGGTACATTCTTTAGCCCATGTAGGGGGAGATGTGAGTGTGTCAGCATAACATGGGTACACATACCCAACTCTTGGGTACACATTCTGGATGGGGATGTCATATCAGGGACATTGGGTATGTATTGAGTCCAATCTATAAGTAGCTGGTACGTTGGATACTTTAGGGTAGTAGTGCAATTGGTACGCCAAAGTACCCAATATTTGCGTCCCCTATGATTTGAAGGGACACACAAAAGTAACCACCTATGGCACTCGTATTTGAGGATTAAAAATAAAAATACCCTAAAACCTAATTACTAGTTTCTCGCCCTTTTCTACTTCGTCCCATCAAACCATTCTACAATGCATAAACGCTAACAAACACATAAAGAACTCACAATGATGCTTTGCTAGTGTTGGGTTGCCATTTTGATGTTGTTGAGCAATTGTTTGGTGTTGGGCACTAGTTTGGTAATTGAAAACTCATAACAATAGTGAGTTTGTGTTTTTCGATGTATCCATTGATATGTCTTATCATTCATGTATGAATCAAATATGCTTTATTAATGATTATTTTCAAAAGTTTAGAACTTTAAATGTTACTATATTTTTAATATTTATATATTTGAGGCAAGGTCTCGACGTACCTTTTCGTTCCCTGAAATTTTGAGGGGGTCTCTAGATGTATCAGGTACTTGTCCCCACGTACTAGAAACATGGTGTAGCATAGGTTTGTGTCAACAATCCATGTCATGCTAAGGTCAACCCCAATAATTTCTTTTACCCTTAAATTTGACCATAATAGTAATTATTTTATACACCACATGCTCATATAAATGTAAAGAGATAAAATTAGCATAGATCCATCGTAACCCCACATCTATTAAGTGTTAAGAGGGATAGTCTTTGAGGATGCAGAAACATTGAGGTTTGTATATTGAATTTTTTGACCCCTCTCAATGCTTAATACATTTGAGGGTTAAGATGGATCTTTTTTTTCTTCCAAGGAAATCCTCGCAGGGAAACCCAAGGGATGCTTCTCCACATTCATGTATGACATCCCTAGTAAACATGTCAGCATAGACTAGTGTGCCTAACCCAAAAGGATTTGAACCATGCACTTGCTAGCATGGAACTAACCAAATGCCCAACAATGTTGGCAACAACTAGTTGAGTTAATCCCTTGGGCTGGTCAAGATGGGTCTATTCTAGTGTTATTGGAGTTTGATGTTATTCATTGCATTTTATGTTACTCATAGGGGTTTTGGGTTGATTATAGTTGGTGGGACATTTATTGCCACAACGATTGAGTTACGAAAGGAAACCAATTACAAGTGGTGATAAGAATCGTGTTAAGTTAGAGTTACTAAAATAAACCAACAAGTGGAAGTATGAATCTTATTAGGTGGGAGGTACTAAAATGAAGCCACAAGTGGCATAGGAATCTTGCTAGGTAGTGAAATGATAAGGACCATGCATGCAAGTAGAACCACCTATCCCACATGCAAAAACAAAGGTGTAAGTGGGAGACAAAATTATAAATAAGCCCTTAAGCCTCAAGAGAAGTTGTTGCTGGAATGTTTTGTTGTTGCGGTTCTGAGGAACCAAGTCTTTGGCCAAGTTCAATGCCCATACTTCTAGTGTTGGCCTAGGTTGATACTCATACCTTCTTAGGGAAGCTCCTTTTGTCCATATACCATTGAAGAAGTTTCTCCGTTAACATAGCTCTAGCTGACAATTTCCACATCTTGTGTATTTGTTGTTTAGCTCAACAATTGTTATTTTTGAGTTCCCTAGTTGCTAGCATCATGTTGCAAAATACTCTAAATTGTGTTGCTGCAATATTGTAAATATGCTAAACCATTCCACTTTTAAAATTGCATGTCTCTATATGTAGTTGCATGTTGCTATTTAAGTCTTTGAAGCCCTTTCTAGGTTTGGTGGTAGCACAAGATTTTGATATTTTGCCTACTCTTGCCTTGTTTACTTGGGGTGATAAACTTAGGATCATGTTAGTGGTATCAAATCACTTTCTTGATCTTGTGGTTTACTGGGGGTGATAAAATTAGGATCATGTTAGTGGTATCAAATCACTTTCTTGATCTTGTGGTTGGACTCTATTGATGGCAATATTCCTAGATGTAGAGAAGTTATAAAAGGAAAGGTACTATGCCTATTATTTGGAGCAGCTCACTTAATTTGTTCAATGAGATTTGAGAAATAATAAATATTTGATGTATATAAGAATGAATGAATAAGATGATGATTTTACAATGTGGGGAGCCTCATATAAATACCCCTAAATAGGTGCCTTTTCATTAAAAGTCATGTCACCTAATTAACATATGACCTTTGATTATTATTATTATTATTTATTTATTATCTTTTATTAATTATTTATTAGTTTTTAGACTTTATGTATGTAACATTGCCTTCCCCTTTAAAGGATGCTTTCTCCTCAAAGCAATCCTAGATGAATTCGTCTTCCCTTGTGGAGATTCGTCTTGATTATAGATTTGTTTATGAATATTTGGGAGACTTGTTCGTAGCAGAAGTGTGAGCTTTTAGCGGAATATTTTGGCTTCCCGAACCATAGAACTTGCTATTTTTCCCTTGCCATTTGAACTCCATAAATTGTCCTTGGAGGCTTGTGGCATAGGTTCCCAATTGTATCAACCATTCTGCTCTTGACACCATGTCCATTCCACTAAGTGGTAAAGAGTCATATCCAGTTTGTAATTCCAAGTTTTGTATATGCACAGAAACCGAATGCCACCGTCCTAAACCTTTCACTTGTCGACCATTAGTAGTTGTAACCATGAGAGCCCTCATAGGGTATACAAATAGATTTAATTGTTTTGTGAGATTAATATCTACAAATTGTGTGTACTTCTAGAATCTACTAAGATTGTGATATTTTTACTTTATGCTTCCCTTGAATTTTAAGGTCCTTGGTTCCACTCTCCCTGTAATTGCTACAAACAATATCACGGGTTTTCCATCCTCACTGTTATGGATAGTACCATTGTTCCTCAGATGGGGCAGAGTATATCGTTCTATAGGTGGTTGCACTTCTTCTTAGACTTAACCTTGCTAAGGACCTTTGATTCGTCTTCCTTACGAGTCTGCCTAATGCATGTGATTGATGCTATTGACACATTTGGTGAATTTTCATCTTCGTCAAAGTCTAACATGTCATCTTCAGCAACAACCTTTACTTTCTTTCCATCTATAATTTTGCAATGATATAAGTGATTGGATGCACATCTATGACTAAAGCAATCAACTCTGTTATTAATTAAAGACAGAATATTTCTGCAATAAATATTTGATTGATGAATGATAAAAATATGTTACATTTCTCTCATGAAGGATATACCTTATAGGCATTGACGGGTCATGAGAGTGAATAGGTGTGACCGGTGTCTCTTCACTAATTGTTGTTTAGTTATTATTAGTTATTAGTTATGGATTACATTTTATTATGTTTGTAACATTGCCCTCCCCTTTTGAAATGCTTTGTCCTCGAAGTAGGGCTAATGAGTGTTATCATTGGCGAAAACTTTCTGTTTCCCATGATGAATCTTCTTCTAGAAGGTTTTTCCATTTGATAAGATATTCTTTAATGATTCTTGAACGTAGCACTTTTTCCTTAGTGGCAAGAATACCTTTTGGTTCTAAAATGATTCTTCCTTCTTCATCAAATTCAAGTATTCCTGTTTGAAATGGTTGGGCTTGTTCCAATACCTTCTTGAGACATGAAATACGTTATGGATGTGAAAGTTGTTTGGTAATTTCAATCCATAAGCTACTTCGCTAATTTTTTTGTTAATTTGAGAAGGCCCATAGAATTTAGAAGCCAATTTGTTCTTTTGTTGTTGTTTAATGTTAGATTTGGTGGCTCCCAGCACACGAAATCACTGAGCACATTTTCTCCCTAGTGACTTTATAATATGTTTTTATAAAGTAGCTTTATAAAGAGATTTTATAAAGTTGGGTCTTTTATTTTTAAAGTGTGAAAGTGACTTTATGATGCTGTGGGTCACTTTTGGTGACTTAAGTGACCTCAACGAATGATTAAGTCGTGACCGTTGATCTCACGAGCGAAAGATCCAATCTTGACTGTCAATCTCATTGGAAGACCAAGGGTTAGGCCAGTTACACTTTGAAATTAGATAAAGGCAGCTCATGAGGGAGAGAGGGGCACACACTTTGAGGAGAGAAGAGTGGGAGGTGAAGAGTCACATTTCCCAAGAGAAATTTCTTGCTTGGAGGGAAAGAGTAATAATATAGGGAGTTGGCACGCATCCCTAGGTGAGGGATAGGCACACACTCCAAGGAGAGGACTGCATTTATTGCTGTCCGTATTGTAGCTACAGAAGGAGGCCGTACAACAGAGATTATTGGCCGTACAATAAAGGAAAGGGCACAGAAATTGAAGGCTGTTTTATCACCTGGTTGGATCGAATTTCTAGGCGCTTTTGCTGAGTTAAGATTGTTCTGCAAGGGACATGACAGTTCTGTACATTTATGGCACGATTTCCTAGGCCGTTTTGGTATTGTTGCTAACTGTACTGGGCCGTACAACCATGGCACAATTTCCAAGATAGAATTATGGTTCAGTTTTCTAGGAGGGTTTCTTGCTGGAAGAAAGATAAGTACTGTATTTAAATGTTGTTATGAAGGTTGCTGTAACTTTGATATTTTTCCTAAAACTGAATAAGAAGATTTTCTCCTTAAATCTGTCATCTTTCCTGTGTATTCTTCAAGGAGCATAGCCCATAATTTGTGTGCCAAATGTGTGAATTTGTCTATTGTTCATTGGTATTCCGCTACTAATGGCTTAGTTAATGTGTTTCTTCTCATATGCTGGTGTTGAATGTTAGTGTTTCTCACTGCATTACAGTCCTTGGTATATTGGAGGTTGAAACCAAGATTTAACTAAGTGTTAAGTTCGTATTTTTCAACACTTAAGGGATAATTGCTTGTTAGGTTGGAGTCTTACAAACACCCAATCACCTTCTTCGACATCTCTTTGTGAGCTATGATGGTTTGCTTCTTGTTTCATTTGATTACAAGCTGTTGCTAAGTTTTCTTTTAGTATTTTGAGGATTTTTTGTTCTTTATCTAATTGATTCTTTACTGGTTGAATTTTAGTGTCAGTGCAAACTCTTTCCATTTGGGTGGTTCATAACCATATAAGGCTTGGAAAGGATTCATTTTAGTGGAAGTGTGATAGGTAGAGTTATACCACCATTCGGCTAATGTAACCATTGGGACCATGTAATGAACATATATAAAATATATAGATATAAATAAATAATCATTAAATAACAATAATAATTAATACATCATAATGAAAAGACATATCTTATCCAAAAGACAGGTCTATTAATGAAAGGGCACCCCTGTGTGGGTATATATGGCCATCATTGTCACTGTAATCAATCATCTGATTCTTATACATTTTACTCAATATAATATTATTTCATCCTAAATGGATTACCTTATTTTATCCTACTTAAATTGGATATTCTTATAATTGTCAAACAAGTTTGTTTGTCACAGTGGTATCAAAGCTTCATTGCTGATCCTGGCCATTGGCCATACATGCTTATAGCCACACTATTTTTTTGTCAGAGTTTCTTTGAAGTTAGGCCTTTGACCAACTCAAGCCTTTGGCCATTTAAAAATCAGAATTTTGTTGCAGAAAAACATTATTAAGCTGCAATTCTATTTATCTATATACCAAAATCATAAATATATAAAAAAAATTAAAACATTCTGTGCAAAAGAAGAAAAAGTCATTCCGCTGAAAGGCAAATTCGAAGATAAAAGAAATAAAAAAGCATCATTGAGGCATTACCATTTACAATTTACAATTCATAAATTCAATGAAGAAAATCACCGTGCTGCAAATTGGATGGAACTATTCAATTTCGAAAATTAATTAGAGCCGTACCACTGTCAACAGTTTTGCAACTGCTATTTACCAGATCATCCACCAACCTCACAACTGTCGCTGATACAGTGTACTTTCCCGTACAGTCATCCAACAAAATAATTGCTCCATCCATCCATACCTTTATCCATCTGTATAATTTTTCTTCACCGTCTGTTCGCTCCCATGCTCTAAAATCATTTGTACTGTACAACGATTTAATTAAGGTCCATATAGTCCATTGAATAACTTCGTACTGTACAGTGATTTAATCGTGGTCAGTACAGTCCGTTGAATAGATTCATATCGCACAACCATTTAATTGAGGTTCGTATAGCCGCTGCAATCCAGGAAAAAATCCGTACGACCCGTACTCCTTAATTCCCACACGTCCGTATAGGTCACGACTGTTGAGGTTCAACATTTATTTATATAAAATGGAGTTTCATGGTGAAAAACAAGGAAGATGCCCTCATACTTATAAAAAATATGTGGATTCCTTATTAAAAGTTAATGGGATTATTCAAGGAAAGAATATCAACATCGCTATTTGCTCGACCACTAGGAAAAATCACATTAATGTTGACTTGACGAACCAATTATTGGTTTTAGAACCAAATATAATTGAAAATGACATGGGTCTTTCCGATGAGAAACATGAAATTAAGATCCTACAACTATCTATTGGTGATTACAAATTCATAGTTCAATTCGATGTAGTATCAAGGTATCAAGACAACGTTCATATAATTCTAGGGTCAACTCGGGTGGATACATTGGGTACTTTTATTTTCAACACAAGGAGAAAGTTTTTGACTTTTTCTTCTAAGAAGAAGAAAATCACATTACAAGACGTTACAATGAAGTCAGTTTCAGAAGCTCCATCATTAGAAGACCTGAAGGACGTATTGGAAGTGATCCTTCAAGATAACTAGAAGTCAATACAAAAGTTGCAGGATGAACAAAAAGAATGTGACAAGATCATCATTGAAAAAAGACAAAGAGATTTCCCACCTAAGAAATCATAATCAGAAGCTACTTGCAAAAATCATGAAGTCAAAGGATCGGAAACGATGCGTTCATAAGTTGGAACAAGAGAATCAAGATCTCGAGAAGAACCTATTGGAAAAAAATGAAGAAAATTCTTGTTTGAAGAACCTTAATCAAGGGCTACTAGAACAAATCAGAGAGTTGAAAGAAGAGAATCTTGAAAATCTAGACATTAAAGATATCGACAAAGTAGATAATGAAGAAAATCCGTGTTTAAAAAATTATAATCAAAACCTGCTTACGCAAATAAAAAAGATTAAGAATGATAAGAAATATCTAGAAAACAAGTTAGAATTGCTTATAGAAAAGGAAGAATCAAAGTTTTCAGATGAACAAATCCAAGTTATGGAAAATGGAACAATTATAGATCCAATCCACGTCACCACTCAAGAAGTTGCAAAATCAACTAGAAAAAAGACAATGTCAAATGTTGGAGTACAAACAATGGAAGCTCCATGTATACTTACTAATTGAAATTCATCCATTAACAAGGCAACATCGGTGCTTGAAGAAAATCATATATCGAAGTTAAATGAAGAAAAGGTTAGAAGTATGATAAAGAAAAATCATGTTATAAGAAATCCTTATGGACATCCAAATCATACGAGCAAATATCTTAACTAGTCAGAATATCAATGTCATTCAGGATGAGAACGACTAACTTATCGTCCGAAAAATATTGATATCGGTGCAATTCAGTCTCATGATAACCATTGATCGTGGAAGAGCAACGTTCCACAAAACGATTGAATTAGGATGGTCTGATCCTTTCACAATTCAACAATTTTGTTCAACTCTTTGTCACTCATATCGTCTCGTATCGTCAATCCTGACCACACCAAAAACATAGAATCATGAGAAGACTAGGCAGAAGTTAGAATCAAGACGTAAGCCTCTCCATAAATATGCTTTGAGGACAAAACATTTCTAAAGGGGAAGGCTATGTAACAGACATAAATATATAAAATATATAGATATAAATAAATAATCATTAAATAATAATAATAATTAATACATCATAATGAAAAAACATATCTTATCCAAAAGACATGTCTATTAATGAAAGGGCACCCCTGCGTGGGTATATATGGTCTTATACATTTTACTCAATATACTATTATTATCCTAAATTGATTACCTTATTCTACTTTTTAAATTAGATATTCTTATAAAACGTCATTTCTCCATTCAAATTTGGGGTTTTGGTCCAAATTGTTGATAATTGAACAAGATTCAAGATCTTTTACATACTCAACTCAAATTCCATCCAACCAATTAGGGATCACCACTGTTGTTGCATAGGCTGTTACATCGTCATCTTCTTGTGATAGTGCATCAACAATTACATTGTCCTTCCCCCTTTTGTGTAATATTTCCATATCAAAGTTGGAAAGTTTTTCCATCCATTTTTGTTGTTCGGTGGACAATGTTTTTTGTTGTAATAGGTATTGAAGACTATTGTGATTCGTACGTATCGAGAATTTACTTCCCAAGAGATACTTTCGCCACTTAGCTAACACATGTCTTATGGCGAGCATTTCTTTATCATAAGTAGATTTTAAGCTTTCCCTTTTGTTGAGCTTTTAACTCTCAAACGCTATTGGATGGTCATTTTGCATTAACACTGCACCTATTCCAAAACCTACACTCTACTACAAAGGGCTAATACCGGTGTGGATGACATAACCTTTTTCAATGTTTCAAATCATTTTTCCTCCTTGTTATTCCATTGGAAGGAATTTTTCTTTAATAAGTTTGATAGTGGTGTTGTCAATTGAGCGTAGTTCTTGATAAACCTTCGGTAATAATTGGTTAATGCTAGGAATCTTCTTAGTTTTGATATGTTATTTGGTTTTGGCCATTTTTCGTGATTGCTTTGATTTTGCTGGGATCCACCTTGATTCCTTCCTTGGATATGACATGGCCAAGGTATTCTACTTCTTTCTTACCGAAAGTACATTTTAACATTTTAGCATAAAACTGGTTTTCATCTAGGAGAGAAAGTACCTCCTCCAAATGCTTAAGATGCTACTTCCACGTCTTACTGTAGACAAGAATATCATAAAAAAAAACTACTATGAACTTCCTTAGGTAGGGTTGAAAAAGTTCATTCATAGTTGCTTGGAAGGTAGCAGGGGCATTGATTAACCTGGATGCAACATAGATTATTATCTTACATTGTTACGTATAACATTAAAAAATTTCAATGATTTATCATTTATGTTTCAAGTTTCATATGTTCTAATTTAAATTATTTAGTATTTCGAGTGGGATCCCCTATGTTGAAGAACTCAATGTTCCCTACGTCGTCTCCTAAAATTTGGGGGGTGCTTCTCCATATCCTTTGGATGCATTTCCCTGCTCCTGCATCCCCACGTCCCAAAAACTTGGTGGAACATTGGTTCAGATTGAACAAAGCTCACAATTGAATATTCACTGCATTAACCAATTGTAATTTGTAACTATAGAATTATCACAAATTAAGAAAATAATTAATCACCATATTTGGCATTGATATCCAAGATGTGACAATACTCTCTGATCTTCTACATGTTGGCACAGTACACTGCATCAAGGTGTATAGGCACTCCCATTACAAGAATGGGAAAAGAACAATGTACAATATTCCTGTGGAATTTGCCATTGGTGCCATAAATGACTCCTCTTTTGCTTAATATTTTGCCAAGTGATAAAATACCCAATTATTCACTACCATTAATCCAATTGAATGAATATGGTTAAGCCAAATACTGTGTAGTGTCCCCAAGGCCGAGCCCTGTCGTAAATCATGTTCTGAAAGGAATTGTAATTATGTTTTATAGGTTGGTGAGCCAAGTTTTTATAAGCTGGTGGCTTATGTGTTTGTTAGGCCAGGGAGCCTAAGTGTTGAAGGCCAGGAGCCTGCTGTTGTGTATGTAATCATGCAGAACAATTAATAAAAATTTGTAAACACCGCCAGGTGCAGACCTACCACGATAAATGAGTGAAGGGGGACTGAGCTTCCACAGAGAAGGCAAGGGATTAGGGGTTGGAAGGCGGGAAAGGGGCTAAGTGTTAAGCCTAGTGGGCTTCAGCCTTGGGAATAATATTTTAATATTATTCCAAAAAGGCATGAGCATTTTATGTTTTTTATCCTAAGTTCCTGGCAAGGGGAAAACGTGCAAAGCGGATGCATGCTGATGAACGCATGCAGTTCCAAGGGTGACAAGTGTTAGCCCTGGTGCATGCGAATAAAACGACCAAGATGAGCCACGAGAGGGGGTTCTTTTCCATTCTACCCGAACTTCCGAACCGTACATCCCATCCAACCTCTGCAAAAAGACTGGGTGCAATTTTGAAAACCGAGAAAAAAAAAATAGTCTGTGTTGATTTTGGGGATAGCCTGTGTGTTGATTCTGAAAAGTCGAAACATCCTCTGTCTGAGCGTCGAGCCTATGCGTGGAGCCTTGTCCGAAGCCATATCCGTGAGACCATCCGCCATTGTTGAACCGGTTGGAAAGCCGTGTCCGTTTTCCCCGTTGGTTGTGTGGCCATGCAGTGCTGGACTGCGTGGGGGCTTGTTGGCCAGTTGTACAACACTCTCTCCAGGTGAGAGAGGTGATTGAGGTTGGAAGGACAGGTTGTTGGCCTGTGAGCGATTCTCTTCAGGTGAGAGAGTGCGCAGAGGAAGGAGAGAACTCCTGGAAGGAACCCTGTAGCTGTCACAGAGCTCGGAAACTTTCGGTCCGGTCTGTCGTTGTAACCCAAGGCAAGGGAGGTTAGCAGCCGAAGGACTGTCTAGGTGACAGAGAAGGTGTATACTCTTGGGGTGGAGCAGGCATGTGGGGAAGGAGAGTCTGGGGCAGTGAGCAGGAGTGGTTCCTGGGAGAGAATTCCTTCCTTGTGATTGTGTGTATTCCCTGTAACCTCAGCCTAGCCTAGGATTCCCTGCCTTGGGGGTGGAGCTTAGTCCCAGCTCGGGGGTGACCCACTGCTGAGCTGATGAGCAGTGTGGTCTAAGGCTGGGAGGTTCGTGGAAGGCCCGCACTTGGTTGGTGGAACTACCACTGTTCAAAGATAAGTACTAGATGATGCTTTAATTATGTTTCTGTATCTTTGTGTATTATAATCATCATGTATTCTGCTGTGCATATCAATTTAATGTTAATGTTATTGATTGTTATTATAGCAGTAAATAATATGTTCACTCTGAGCTTAAATGTATTTCTTTGCTTAAAAGCATGTGGATTATATAATGCCTGTATGAGTTATGTACAAAGGGGTGTTATAGTTTTCTTTTAAGAGTGATTAAGCCTTGGTAACCGAAAAGTGGTGTTACAGTGTGGTATCAGAGCCAAGGTTTCGACACTGAGCCTAGATGGGCCAGTTGAGTGGTCTTTGGACCGAGGGTGAGAGGAGAAATTGTGTCTGGAGGACCAATTTCGGACCCTGGTATGGTCCAGAGTGTCAAGGAGTTACTTGACCGTGCCTATAAGCTCAGGAGGTATAGCGGTGTTGTGAAACCGCAGCTGGTGTGGTATATGGCCACAGGTAGAGAGGACTCCACACCAGCAGTGCTGGAGCCTTAGGATTGGTTCGAGAGGGAAGGTGAGCCCTCGTGACCGTCGGATCTGGAAAATGCGCATAGGGATTAAAATCCCTTTTAAATTGCACAGGAGTGTGGGAATCGCGATAGGCAAACTCCCGAAAACCTGAAAACTCAAGAAGATCTACGTTGTAGATCTAGGAGGAAGGCTCGGCCGTTAGATTTGGCGGAGTCGTGCTCGAGTTAGTCGTGAAAACCTTTCGGATTTCGCAAAGTCGGGAGATGGTAAGTGAGGAAGGGGAACACCTCTGAAACCCGAAACGCCAAAACGATCTACACCGTAGATCGTAGGAAGGTAGTTGACCGTCCGATTTAGCAGAGGAGTAAACCGTAATTTCAGGATTTCGGCAGATGGAAGTTCGAGATGTAGGGTGCACGAACTCCCAATGCTCGAAACCCCGAAACGCCGAAAGGATTTGCGCCATAGATCTGAGAAAGATCTGACCGTTGGATTCCATTTGGAATGGACATGGACACACGAGTGTGTACCACGTGCCAATGAGTCGAGAAGACAGGCGAGAGTGGTGGGACCTGAAGACGTCACCGAAGGTGACGTGGACCCTCCTGAATGTACCACGTGTCACTATGGTGAAGGGCGACAACTGTGCTGTGGGCCCGGAGAATAAAGTAATTCGTGATTTCAGAATTCGCAAAGGAGGAGCACGAAGGCTCAACACTCCAACTCGCGAAGTCGCGAGTTGGCGAAGAAGTGCTAGCACTTAGCCCTAGCCTACGGTCATGTGTAGCAGGTGTTAACGAGGAGGGAGCCATACCCGTATCGCATCTCGGGTATCGGTGTTTGGAGGAAATGAGTCGAGGGTCTTCGACTCACGAACTCGCGAGATCGCGAGTTGCGGAAGGGTGACTTTGGTTACGAAGATTTAACTGTTGGATCTTCGTGGACCGAGATTCCGAAGTCCCGGAATTTGCAGAGCTAGACAGAGCTCAGAAAACTTTGTGAAGTCAAAACGTTTTTCTTGTTCACGTTGGCTTATGAATGTTGCAAGTTTTCTTGAAGGGTTAAGGCCTGACAAACTTCGGTTGGCTGCACGTCGTGTGTGCAGAGTTCAACGAGTGTCAAGACAGCCGAAAACTGACGCCGAGTATGGAATTGAAAGAGGTGTAGATTGCCTCCGAAACAGAGGACGAAAGGGTAGGAAGGAATGTCAACCTGGGAGTCGAAGGAACAAACTCTAATGGGCACGGAAAAGAGATGGATAAGGAAGAACATATGATGAAACTCATTGAAAGATTGCATAAAGATGCCCAGGCTCGCCTAGCTGATAGTCGAAAGCTCATGAAAATTAGGGATCGACAGGGTGAGTTTAACTTAAAAATGTTGAAGAGCCTGGAAAGAATAGAAAAGAAATTGGAAAAAGAGAGTGACACAAGCAGATCAAGAAGTGTCAGAACCCCTGAGAGGAGAAGAAGATCGAGGAGTGGTAGGAGACATTACCGTCTCTCCCTGAAGCATTCTGGCAAGGAGACACACAGTAGTTCAAGCCCGTCCCCTACCAGAAAACACCGAAAATCTGGAAGGAATGAATTGAAAGGGAAAATCAACAAGATTAAACCGCCTACATTCGATGGTGAACATAAGAAGGAAGAAGATGCCGAAACATGGTTGCTAGGTATGAAGAAATACTTCCAATTGCAAAATTATTCTGCCCATGCAGAAGGAAGAATTGCAATGTACCAGCTGAAAGGAAAATCATCCATGTGGTGGGATCAGTTGGTGCAGGTGCAACACATCAGAGAGAAAGAGGTCACGTGGAAGGAGTTTAAGAGGTATTTCGAGAAGAAATACCTGACCAAAAGATACTATGACAGAAAGATGAAGGAGTTCTTCGAACTCAAGTTGGGCAGCATGACCATTGATGAGTATGAACGAAGTTTTCTGGAACTNNNACGAAGTTTTCTGGAACTACTGAAGTATGTTCTGTTCATCAAAGACGAGGCTGTCAAAATTCAGAGGTATCTGAGTGGACTGCCACCTTCCATTGGTGATAAGATTCAATATCATGATCCTAAGACCATGGAAGAAACCATAAGAAGGGCGAAATGCTTATACGAAAAACAAAGAGAAAAGCCTACCTTTCGGAAGGCTTGGGATGACCAGAAGAGGTTTAAGAAAGAACAAAGGCAGAAGGGAAACATGCCTCCGTTTTTCAGGAACAGTCCTTGGGGACAGTCATCTTTTAGAGAGCCCAGGAAAGTTGAAGGGAGTGAGCAGATGCCAAGACCGCCACCTATGGAGTGTTGGGGCTGTAAAGGGAATCATAGGTACAGAGACTGCCCCCACAGAAAAGATAAAGCGAGAATTGTCCATACTATTTAGCAAGCTGAAACAGTGGAGGATATGGGTAGCAGAATGCCGAGGATCTACGCAGCCCTGGACAAGAAGCAAGCAGAATTTCAATCGCACATGTTTGAAGTGGAAGGTATGATCAACAACCGACCACTTGTTATTTTAATTGATCTTGTTATTTTAATTGATTCAGGGGCTAGCCATAGTTATATAGATCCTAGAGTGGTGGAAAGTTTGCATTTAACAAGAAGCAAACATGAAAAGTCTTGGCTAGTGAAGTTGGCCACAGGAACCAAAAGGAAGGTCACTGAGTTATTTAAGTTCTGTTTAGTAGACATGAAAGTAATGAGCACTAAGGCTGGGTTGAACATTCTGCCTTTAGGCTCATACGATTGCTTAATTGGGATGGATTGGTTGGACCAGCACCATGCCCTTCTGGATTGCCGTAACAAGAGGTTTACATGCCTGAACGAAGAGGGAGATCAAGTAACAGTCCAAGGAACTCCCAGAGCCGTGGCTGTTAGGGAAATCTCAGCCATGCAGCTGAAGAAATGTTACCGGAAAGGCTGTCAATTATTTGCAGCTCAGGTGGAAGAAGCATCTCGAGATGTAGTCTCGAATCTGAGAGACCACGAGGTACTCAAAGAGTTCAAGGACGTATTTCAGGAGGTACCTGGACTACCTCCGAAGATGGACATCGATTTTTCTATAAATTTGATGCTTGGAGCAGCTCCAGTTTCGAAGGCTCCTTATAGAATGAGTACGCCAGAGCTGAAAGAGTTGCAATTGCAGCTCGAAGAGCTACTAAAGAAGGGATACATTCGCCCCAGCGTGTCACCTTGGGGAGCCCCGATCCTATTCGTGAAGAAGAAAGATGGGACGTTGAGGCTGTGCATTGATTTCCAACAGTTGAATAAGGTGACTGTCAAGAACAAGTATCCTCTGCCAAGGATTGATGATCTTTTTGATTAGTTGAAGGATGCGAAAATATTTTCAAAAATAGATCTCAGATCTAGATATCACCAAGTGAGAATAAATGATGAGGACATTAGCAAGACCGTCTTTAGAACAAGGTACGGTCATTATGAATTCATAGTGGTGCCGTTTGGACTGACAAATGCACCTGCTGTTTTCATGTGCTTAATGAATGGCGTGTTCAAAGATTATTTGGACAAGTTTGTCATAGTCTTCCTGGACGATATCTTGGTGTATTCCAAGACAGAGGAAGAACATGAGCAACACTTGAGAATGGTGCTGCAGGTGTTGAGAGAACACCAGCTGTATGCAAAACTGAGCAAGTGCTCATTTTATCAAAGGCAGATTCATTACTCGGGGCACATTATATCAAAGGAAGGGATCGTTGTGGATCCTGAAAAGGTTGAGGCCATTCGAGAATGGTCAGCGCCAAGGAATGTGGCGGAAGTTAGATCTTTTATGGGTTTGGCATGCTACTATAGAAGGTTTATAGCCGGATTCTCAAGGATAGCTCATTCTATCACTTCCTTGCAAAGGAAGGAGAAGAAGTTCCAGTGGACTGAAGAATGTGAGAGCAGCTTCCAACAATTGAAGCAGCTGCAACCAACGCTCCAATCCTGAAGATTGTAGATCCCAATAAGGATTATGTAGTGTGTACAGATGCGTGTAAGGAGGGACTGGGAGGAGTTCTCAGCCAAGAGGGATTTGTAATTTGTTATGAGTCCCGAAAGATGAAAGAGCATGAAAGGAATTATGCCACTCATGATTTAGAGCTAGCAGCAATCGTCCACGCCTTGAGGAAATGGAGACATTACCTCATGGGCAAAAGATTCGAGTTGAGAACAGACCATAACGGTTTGAAGTATTTATTTGATCAGTCGACTTTAAATGCTAGGCAAATCAGATGGCTGGAGTTTCTGTGCGAATATGACTTTGATATCAAGCATATCAAAGGGAAAGAAAATAAGGTGGCTGATGCACTTAGCAGAAAAGTGCACGAATTACATGCTACAGCCATTAGCATGTACAGGACTGAGATTAAAGACAGAATTTTGGAAGCTGCAAATGCTGATTTGCAGTACAGAGGTTTAGTAGCAAAGCTACAACAGTGTGAGAGACCGCAGACCAAGGAAAGTTACACCTTGGGAACTGATAGCTTACTTCTGTATAAAAACAGTGTATGTACCCAATGTCCAAGAATTGAAGCTGGCAATTCTAAAAGAAATGCATAATGTGGCTTATGCTGGACATCCTGGATATCAAAAGACTATGGCAGCAGTCAAAAGCCATTATTTTTGGTCGGGTATGAAGAAGGAAATCGCTGAATACATCACCAGATGTATGGAGTGCCAGAAGGTTAAGGCTGAGCATAGGCACCCAGCAGGGTTGCTGCAACCTTTACCTATTCCTGAATGGAAATGGGACGTGGTAACAATGGATTTTATCACCGGACTACCTAGAACAAGCAAGCAACATGATTCAATCATGGTGGTGGTGGACAAACTTACTAAAGCTGCCCATTTTATTCCACTGAAAACCACCCACAGGGCAGCTGATGTTGCTGATATCTTTTTAAAAGAAGTTGCACGCTTGCACGGAATTCCTAAGACAATTGTGTCTGATAGGGACCCGAAATTCACCTCGAATTTCTGGAAAGGACTATTCAAGGGATTCGGAATGAATCTGAACTTTAGTACAACGTATCATCCTGAGTCTGATGGTCAGATAGAAAGGGTGAACATAGTAATAGAAGACATACTGAGAATGTATGGGATGGATAAACCATCAAGGTAGGAAGACTACCTGCATTTAGTAGAATTCGCCTACAATAATGGATATCATACATCGTTGAAGATGAGCCCATTCGAAGCACTTTATGGAAGAAAGTGCAACACACCAGTAAGCTGGGATAATCCAGCTGACAGAGCAGTGATTGGGCCTGAGTTGCTCAAAGAGATGGAAGACCAAATGATAAGGATTAAACAAAATCTGAAAGCTGCCCAGGATAGGCAGAAAAGTTATGCTGACAGTAACATAACCCATAGAGAATTCAAAGTGGGTGACCATGTTTTCCTGAAAGTGAAGACTAACAGGAGTTCCCTGAAGTTGGGAAGTTGCGCCAAATTGGCAGCAAGATTTTGTGGGCCATTTGAGATCCTGGAAATGATTGGGCTAGTTGCATACATGCTTGCAT
>CBVK0100099293.1:0-26448 GCA_900067695.1 Picea abies
TGGACTGGCCGATTCCCAAAACATTAAATAATCTTAGAGGATTTTTGGGTTTGACAGGTTACTACCGCAAGTTTGTTCGGAACTATGGAAGAATAGCACTAAAAAATATCACTAAAAAATAATCTCACTCAAAAACCCACTTTGGGTTAAGTTCCCTAAGTTCACTTTATGTTTCCTAATTCACCCACAAAGTGAATTAATAGTCATTTTACACATAAATGACAAAATTTCACTTTTTTCTTAAATCTCCTAAGTCAAAGTGAAATTAGACATAAAGTACAACGCACAACGTACATAGTACTTCCCACATGTGTTTAGGAGCTCACAAACACATGGGGAACACCTCCCAAGGTACACAATCTCAATAAGACTCATGTCTGGAGGTTGAAGAAAGCTCTGTATGGTTTAAAGAAAGATCCTAGAGCTTGGTATGGCATAATTGATAGTTTCCTGATAAGCTTGGGCTTTACCAAGAGTAAAGCTGATTCTAACCTTTACTTCAAGGTTATGAATGATGAGCCAATTATATTTCTAGCGGGAATATCCCCCTATAACTATACCAAGGTTTAAAATATAGATCGAGAAAATGACCGTCTAAAAGTCAATCTAGTTTCTACACTACCCCAAACATACCAAAATAGATGAACATAAAGCAGTAGAAGAGAAGATCAATAATTGTACCTTTTATCCCATGTCTGGTGATGATCTCCTCAAGATCTATAGTTCCAAAGACTGCAAGTCTCCTCCCAAAGATGACCTACATCCAAAACAAGGAAAAAAAAGGCTACATGCATGCTATTTCTATTCATAAATTAGTGTTAGATATCAAATGTTATGTATAAATCAAAGAAAAGACACAAAACATCATCATTTGGGAAAGGGAAAATATATTCTTTTATTCATTAAACAAAGACTTAAACTTACAATCCCTGTCGGCCACCGTTCCATGACCTTGGTCCAGGATCCTCTTTACAATGCTCCAAGTGCACTTTCAATAAGCCTCTTCTCTCAATCTACTAATCACCTCAATGAAAGGGAATGTATTAAATGGAAGAAAAGGGGTAGAAGAGCGAATGTTGAGGCAGTAACTCACAAAAGGTAGTAAATGCTTGGGCAAGAAAGGGAAGTGAAATTGGAAAGAGTTTCATTGTTCTTATGATTGGTTCTGAAATGAGACCCCAACACCTCCTTTTATATGAAAAAAGGATGGTTATTCGATTGGGGGATGGGCTATATTAGGTGAATTGGTTGGGAAACCTCCCATAGCCCATGAATTCCACCAAATTCCTTACAACTTTTTAATTTTTTCAACATTTGGAGGTATACGCGGGTTGTGTATTGTGCGACAAGCGTATGTACGCGGGCTATCTAGGATGAAAAATGTGTATGTATGCAATCTATAGTGGTGCAGGGTGCGTACATGTTCTAAAAATTGGTTTTCTAAGTAGGGCTCCTCAACAGTGATTTGGAAAATTATGAAAGTAAGAGGGCCAATTCCATGTATGCATGAGTAGGAAATTTTAGGGATATAACAGATTCCCCCTAATGTATGAGGTCAGAAGAGCACTTGATGGCTGAAATACATTACACCATCTTCACCAATGCACAAAATCGAGTGAGCCCAGGATCAAAGTTTGGGAGGTGCCATCTAGTAAGCAATAATTGTCTCTCTGAGGTGGGCATACCCATGCTCAGGACGAATGGAATCATGGTTGGAAATCAAATACACCGTAGATCCATGTCATATAACTATATAAAGTGTATCCACGAGAAATACACAACAGATCTACATCTCAAAATCAGTCAAAGATATACAAGCATAGTATGCATCTTCAAGAAGCTAGTGGTGCCTGCGGCTGGAGATGAGGGCTTCATAGCTTGAGAAACAACTTCAAGATCTTCAAAAATCAGGTAGGAGTATAATGGGAGTGTATAACTCACTACCCTGAGGTTTTTGACAATCCTTCAGGAAAAGACAAGAGGATCTCGATGATCAGGCAGAGAACTTCATCAATTTTGAATCTGGACTTGACTGGACTTTCGGGATGGTCGATTCATGAAAGTCAAGAGAAAAAATGAAGAACATGCAACTAAAGTTGGATAAAAATTCCCTTAGACAAAAGCAAGAAAAATGATCAGACTCAAGCAACATGACATTGACATAATTTTGTGATGCAAGAGGCAACACAAACTCTCCATATGTTTGGAAGAGTAACCAAATGGAGGAGGACACAAATCTATGTAGCGAGAACAACTTCCTAAGGTCATACTAGATCCCAATGCTTGACAAAACAAACAAAAGGATGTGCTTTGTCCAAGGGGGACTATCTTTGCTGCTGAAAAAATAATGTATATTTCTTATCCCCTCTTTTTGGAATATTTGATTTTTTTGTCTTTTTTCAATTTTTTAAAGAGCTTTGAAAAAGAATAAAATAACACTACGTTACAAAGGAGGAAAGTGTGTCGTGAGCAAGAAAACGAGTTCCAAGCGCATGAAACACATTATTTCTCATGGTAAGGAGACATGTGCAAGATAAGGACACTCGGGGGAAATTCCTCCATGGTTCAAGGTGTCAGGTCACAAAGGCAAGAAGTGTTGCAAGGCTTAAGTATAAGGAATGCTTCAAAGGTTCAGTTGAGAACAACATGGAGCCAAAATTAGGCCAAATACACAAAGATGAGACTCACAATGCGATTAAGCATGACACAATGAGACCCCTTCTATGCAATTTTTAGCGAGCCTAGAGAACGTAAGCTCGATAGATTTTTCACATTTAGAGAGTTTGAAAAAATGCAAAAGAAGACTCCAGGGAGTACCTTTTTTGAATTTGTTCTAGTTGGTTCGAAAAAGGGTTAAACTTGCACGGAAAAGACATCTACTCAAAACCATTTTAACGAGTGTGAAAAAGACAAGATCACTCAAAAATCTTTTCAATTTTAAGGAGTCTAAAAAGGGCTTAACTATGGACTTACAACATTTTTCTGAGTTTAGTCTCCTTAGCCTGAAAAAGTATAAAAGTAACTAAGGAGAATCTCCCGAGGCGTACCTTTTTCTGCTATAATCTACTGGCTGGAAAAAGGGTTAAACTCATGCCAACAGATGTTCTTCTGGACAAATTTAATGAGTGTGAAGGAACAAGGACACTCAACGATAATTTCAATTTTAGGGAGTCTGAAAAGAGATTAAATATGGACTTTGGGTGGGGTTTCTTTTTCGTAGATAATCTCCAAGACCCGAAAAAGGTGATAAACCAAAACCAAGGAGAATGTTCATTTTTTGAAGATTTAGTCCCTCATGCCCGAAAAAGGGTTAAACTTACTCCTAAGAATACTCTTCTAGTGAACCAAAGTTCCTAGAGCATACCTTTACTCGTAAAATTATCCATCTAGACCGAAAAAAGGGGTAAACTACCGATGGACAGATGTGCCCTCAAATTTGAGTTTGGTGAGCGTGAAGGGAAACAAGATCGCTCAACAATATTTTCATTTTTAGAGAGTTTGAAAAGAGATTAAAGAAGACTCCAGGGGGCTACTTTTCTCAAGTAATCAAAATGAGATAAAAAATAATAAATAGAGTCTCGTTGGATGTTTCTTTCGAATTTTAAAGCGAGATTGAAAAACAAAAAAACATGCTCATTAGGGAGTCCCGAGGGTAAGGCCTAGGATGACGATGAACAAAATAATTAGGCTTAATTATGTAATTATGACAGGGCTAATGAGGACTCCCAAGCCTATAGTCATAATTGACAGCATGGACACCAAAAATGCAACAAAGGATCTACCTAGGGCATCCATGAAAATGTAGGCTCTACCACCTAATTACGACACTTCTAAAGAAACAATGAAGGTTATGTGTCGTACTTCAGTGGGGTCGATCCTAAGGAAAAGATAAAAAGACAATGACATGCAGCAAGTGGGAATGAAATCCTAACTTATATGCAAAAAGTTGGAAAAATGACTTTTAACAAAGGATATAAAAAAATGTGACCAATCCCAAAAAATTACCAAACTGAAAGGAAAAGAGTACCAAAACGACCAATAGAAACTCAGAAGTGAAATAGAGTGATCAACAAGCCAGGAAAAAAGACAAAGGGGGAAAAAGGGCCAAACAATTCTATAAATAGAAGTGGACAACTCATTTTTACCATTGCAATTTGAAAATCAACCAAAAGGTGAATAAAACCCCTTTGATAAAAGAGTGGATTCTGGGAGCTTCAATGGACGAAACGACCTTCTATTTGGACCAAGTAAGTACAAAACACCCATACTTGCATTTCAATTCTTCCTTTATGTTTTATTTTTTTGTTTGGAGGGGGCACACTCTTGTAAAAAGAGTGGCCCTACGTGTACACAGGTTGTCCAAGGCCAAACCATGTATGTACTTGGGAAGAATACTAAAAAACCCACGTACATACACAACTGTGTAAAAATCAACCTGCGTACACCCTCTTGTACTTTGAAAAAATAAAAAGCAAGCACTAGCTCCTCTCTATTTTTTCCATGTAACAAGATGTATATTCACTGGAGAGAGAGAGAGAGAGAGCATGAGGAGCTCGACGTCTTGGTCGAGGAGGACCTTGTGGTCATCTTTGCATTGAAACAATGCGGGTTATGGAAGTTGTTCTAGTGTCCATATATGAGGGCACAACCGAGGCTTCTCAATGATCTTGTGGAGTATTGGCATCCTAATGCTGAGGCATTCATGCTATAGGGTCAATCACTGATCCCAACCATAGAGGATATCTACTTTTTGACTGACCTCTCAAGAAGAGGGGAACCAATCAACTTGAAGACCTTTCCTCCAAGGCCATTCAACATCAAGGACTACATCAAGATGTAGTGTAAGGACGACACTAATAAGGTAGGTTCTTAGGTGCCAATCCACAAGATCACCGACCTCTCTTTACGTGTGATATTACTTTTGATCGAGTGGATTATTGGATCCGCAGTACTTCATCAAGCCTCCTGGGAACATATGCATTGTTCCATTCAATGCTTGGAGGCCACCATTTTTTACTGGAGTACTACCATGCTTGTATGCATGAAGAGATAACTTATAGAGTGTCATCGATGTACCAACAAGAAATTTGGGTTTGGTACTATCTTGTGCTGCTTATTCTTTGAGAGGGTGCCCAGTCTTAGTCCCAGAGAGACAGTACGGGGGCATGTAGCCTCCTTCCCAGCAGTGAGCAAGTGGGCATCTTTTCTCCTTAGACAGGGTGGAGGGAGGACTATAGAGGCCTTTGACGAATTTTTTTTTGACTGGTGGGCACATCAGATCCCGGTGATCGAGGATCACCCATATGCAAGGATCAACTTCACCATAGATCCAAACATGCCTGTGCCTCTTGACAAGGAGCGTGGAGAGATAGGTAGCATATATTTTAAATTTTATTTAATGTTTAATTTTCATATATATCCTTTTTATGTGTGTATAGATTATTGACACATGAATCTGTTATGTACATATGTGGGGCCTTTTCGACCAACAAACTTCACAGGGACTCGACGTCGCCCTCAACCTGAGGAAGGACCAACAGTGACAAGAGGACCAACAGTTGTGGGAGGATGTAAATACATTTGTAAAAATGGAATCCATATATATATATATATATGCTACTATCTTATTAAAGATGAAAAGAGCCATTGTTTTTCCATCATTGCTAAACATTGGCATAGCTTCGAACCATTTTGTGAAGTGTTATACTACTATGATGATGTAGCAATGCCCCCTGGCCGAGGCCAGGTGAAATGAAGTAAAATCAATCCCCGACTTGGTGAAAGGACCAACAACAATGAATGGAAATATAGGAGTAGGATGTGCCTGCATCTTTTGATAGAAGATCTAGCATGGGTGGCACTTCTTGACCACCTCTACACAATCCTTGAATAATGAGGGCCAAAAGTAACCTACACGTAGAATATTTTGGGCTATTTCCAACCCATCCAAATGACCTCCACATGCTCCAGTGTGATATTCATTCAAAATGAGCTCTGCTTCTTCGTGGGTAAGACATTGCCGAAGAATTCAATCCACTCCTCGATGATACAAAGTTTCATCGAGTATGAGATAGTTTCACCCTTGATGTCAAATTCATCGACGCTCATCGCGAGAAGCATAAGTGGGGCACTTAAAATTCTGGAGATACACAAGTATATCTCCATACCAGGGGTCCAAAAATGCAATTAGAAAAATATCTCCATTAATAGGTGGTTCTTCGGGCATGATATCACTAGACTCGACCAGAAGTTCTGATATGAGTTCAGCAAAGACCAATGACTTTTTGGATTTTTCAGAAACAAAATCCAAGTGAAACTCATGTAAGATTACTATACATCTACTAATATTTCCTCCAATGGCCCATCGTATTAACACATCTTGGAAAGGGTTGACAACGACAATGATAGTGGTATTGTGAAGTAAAATGTAGTGACGAAACTGTTGGATAAATTGAATAGATTCCAAGGAAAGTTTCTCAACATGAGAGTAGTTGAGTTCCGGTCCAACCAGGCCTCCACTAAGGTAATATATAACTTTCTCTTTGAGCATATAATCTTCTTGAACCAAGACCATGTCGATGGTTGACTCCACAATAGCCAAATACAACAAGAAATCTCTATTATAATTAGGAGGTTGGAACAGAGGGGAAGACGTCAGGGAACGTTTCAACGCTTCAAAGGAGCATTGAGAAACTTCATCCCAATGAAATGGGAATCCTTTTTTCAACAGACACATAAACCCTTTAGTGAGCTCAACGTAATTATCGACAAAATGCCGAAGAAAATTCACTTTCCCCTGTAAGCTCTGAAGCTGGGGTATCATGCACGGGCTAGGAAATTGAACTATTTCCTCAACCTTGAGAGGATTGACCATGATCCTTGTTGTTGATACAATGAAACCTAAAATATGACCTGAAATCATGCAGAAACTGCACTTGTTAGGATTCAAGCAAATCCAATAGTAGCAACATCGCTCAAAGATTAGTCGTAGATGGGCAGGATGATCCGATCTCTTACGAGAACATGATGCTAGATCATCGAGTTATGCCTCGAATATGTGTTTGAGGTCATGAAAAGAAAACGACATGGCCTACTGAAAGGTGGATCCAAAATTCTTTAGGCCAAAAGGCATCTTATGATACACGAAGGTACCCCAAGGACAAACAAAAGTCATTTTATCTTGGTCCTTGGGTTTGATTTGAATCTGATTATGTCCCAAAAAACTATCCATCAACAAAAATAATTCACAGCCTGCACATTCATCGACAATCTAATCGATAAACGGGGTAGGAAAATGTTCTTTCAAATAGGCTTATTCAAATCATATATTTCCATGCAAACGTGAATAGTGCCTTGTTTCTTCTTAATTGGAACTGAGTTTGACATCCATTCTGTCAATTGTACAGGGTAGATAAAACTGGCTTTGAACAATTTTTCTACTTCTGCCTTGATTGTTTTCATTTTTCGAGGATTGACCGGATGAAGCTTCTTTCAGATCAGTTTGGCATAAATATAAGTTGTGATTTCATGCTCGACAATTCGTGGGTCGATTCCTGGCATCTCCTCATAACACCAGTTAAAAACTCTTTGAATAACTCTGTGTAAGTTTGAATCTCTTCGTGGGAACAATCTGCTCTGACAAACTCATTCTCCATGACACCAGGGGTTTTGGAGATATCGATTGGAATCATTTTTTAAATTATTTTCATGTTACCCTCACCATAAACTTCATGCGTAGCCAGAGGATTGATAGGACAAGGACTATCTCCATTCACGGTAAAAACAAATTATCCCACCTCTATTCTCCTAAGCTTGGGAAGGAAATAAGATCTATGATGTAGATCATCCCAAGTTCTATCGGGACCATTCATTTCCTTGAGAATCGCCTCGTAAGAGGGAAATACCAAGTCTAAAGGATCTTGAGAGGAAAGAGAATATTAAGCCCAAATAGGCTCAAGAACTGGATCTAACTCCTGTGAGGGAGCTAGATCGGGGTTGGCCAAAGTTTGTTGAACAATGTTGTACACAACCTCGGTCTTGGATAAGGACATGGCCAGGCCACAATGCCCTATCCCTTCCATCGAGGCCAATAGGAAAGGTAAATTCCACGGATCGTTAAAGTAGCTTATTTGAAATGACGACACTTGCAAAATTGCAACCCTCGGCTGGTTGAGAACAGTCGATATAATCCTTACATCACTAGGAGGTGACAAGTAATCAAAGGTTCCCATCAATGACATAAACAAATCGACACCTAATTTGATAGTGTCAGGTTGTGGATTATCAATCATCAGGACCATGGAAGGTCCCGATGAAGGTTCAGTATGAGAGAAAGACAATTGGTCGATGGTCACAATCCGACCCTCATGAGGAAAACACAAGACCTGAAAAACCATAGCAACCACCACATGCATCGCATAAGTCCAATTCCTTCCTAACAAAAGGTTGTAATCGAGATGTGCATCGACCACTTCAACTTCGACACACATATTTTTACCCCCTAACTGCACAGGAAAGGAAGGAATTATTATGTGTGGTCGAAATGATCGATCGTCAAAAGATGTAAGAAACATAGGAGACAAAGACAACTCAGGCTGGCTAATGGCCTTACAACATGCCAACGACATCACGCAAGTCGAGGTGCCCTCATCATCCACTGTATGTTTCACGTAATATATTTCATGGTGTAAGCCACTACTATCTAAAAGGAAACATGGTGAGGAAGACGAGGTTTTAAGATGGTTGGATCGAAAACGATTGCTCCTGGGTTACTAGTCTCTGTCGCTCCCAAGGTGGAAAATAGAGATTTGCTTTGCGAGGGGAAACTATGGAGTACTTCTAGAGTGAACCTCGCACAAGGGGTTTGTGCCAGATCCTCCATAATGGAGTAGTTATATTCAACCCTCGCATTTGGATTATGGGAAACCTTATTGAACACACATTTTGGGATGTGAGTCATTGTTTCTCCCACCACCTTCTCGATTTGGAGAGGAGTCGATAGGCTAGTGGATTCCTTTCCCTTCTCGAGAGATTTTAACATTTTGTAGTCTCAAGTCCTGGTTGATAAATTAACTTCGACATTCATCATGTAAATATTCACGGCTGGGTTGTTATTGGTTGGCATGGGGGGTCCCTGATTGCCCCTTGACGCGCTTGTGGATGCAGAAGACTGAGCCATATTTTTCCCTTCTTGAAAAGGGTTCGTCAACACAACAAGTTGTTGTTGTGCTAATAGATTCTAGGCTTCTGCAAGCTGAGGGCACAGGTGATTTGGGTGGTCCTTCGTGCAGATATTACACAGATACCTCTACTTATTCTTCTCCTTTTTCCCCCCTCTATCATTATTGGTAGCCTTTTTATCCCCTTTACCCTTCTTATTTCATTGTTTCTTCTTTCCCTCATTCTGTTGGTTGGCCTTGGGATTCGTTGACTACACGCTGTGTACATCTGATGTCTGGGTAGGGGGGACAATCGAACTTGGATTTTGGCTGGCCACATTCTGTTTTATCGACAATTGTTGCAACAGATTCGACAACAGGCCCATGGACTTGCTTTGTGTCGAGCCCACAATTCCATCGGCATGGGGGCCATAATTTTGCTTGGCCTTATCGAGAGTAGACCATGGTGCATCTAGCAAGATCTCATAGAGCATGATAGATTGAGAGTAGATCAGTTCAAGCTGTTGGGCTCTCATAATATGCTCCTCTTTTGAAAACATTTTGGAAGTCTCTACGTCCTTAGATACACAAGGCACAAAATACTTCAAGAACCACTCAAGCAAGAAAGTAGGAGGGACCTTGAGCTTAATAAATCTCTTTCTATGCTACCATTCCTGGATATGATCAGAGATGTGGTCAGTCTTGGTTTGCTCAAAGTTGGCCAACAATTTGGTGTTGGCATCGTATCTCGCAATTTACTGGAAATGGTTTAATAATACCATCACCAAGTTGTTAAAGTAAGAGTACCTTAAGCCATCGAGCTCAATATACAATTTCATAGCACCCCTATAAGAGTGCCTTGAAAAGGGCACAACTGGAAAAATTCGTCCTTCAACGAGCTTGAAGAGCACCTCAAGTGAAAGGTCGTCACATGATCACTTAGATCTTCGCCAGGCTTGCCCTCAAATTTTGGAATATCCGAAGGCAACTTAGTTGGCATGAGGGGCCAATGTGGATTGTGACAAATCAAGTCATTCAGTAATCTCGACAAATCTGGCAGATGTAGAATTTCCAGAAATGTTATTTTCAATTGTGAATTATTTACATGAAAAGAGGGCCCTAGATTTTGACTGGAACCAAGTTTCCAAGAAAATTTGGACTACTGGCCAGGGTTATGGTAGAAACTATGGCCTTGAACAATAAAGGGAAACTACATTGGTTGAGGTGTCATCGGATGACTCCCAAAATTGGATGACATATCATGCACAAGGATTTCTCCCTTCTTTGTGTTCGAAGGACTTTGGAAGTTGATGGCCCCAGCTGATCCGACGTGAAAGGGTATAGAGCCTTGCCCGGGGTTCCATTGAGTATGGAAGGGATTTCCCCCGACCGACATCCCTTGTGAGGGAATCGAGCCTGCCAAGGATTCCAAAGACCCTATGTGGATTAAACTCCAGTCATCGCTCCTTGTGAAGGAATGGTACCTTGCACCGGGTTTTGTTGACCAAAATTGGGGTTTCCCCTAGTCGAGAAAGCGACCGAAGAGAAAGCATTGTTCCCAAATGCACCAAACAAAGAGAATGACATAGATCCCACCGACGTTGTATAAGACGAAGGTACTAGAATTCCTCCACCAAACAAGCTATAATTAGAATTCGACCCAATCGACTGTTGAAAAGCACCACCGAGCGAAGGGGACAGAGGAGGTATATTGTTGGCATGTTTTACAGGAACAATGTGCTTGTCATTGATGGAAAGAACAACAGGGATGATGGAAACTAGGAAAGAAACGATGAGAGTTCGAAGATTTCGACTTCGGAAGATATGCAAGGAGTGCACAGATCCACAATTCGACTAAGTGTCGAAGTGACTCTTTAAGGAGTCAAAGGAGAAAAAGGTAAGAAATATCATGAGGAAGAGAAACAGTGGCCATTGGATCACCGATATAGAGGACCAACAACTATCCGATCAAATCAAGGTGTGGAAGACTTAATGCTTTTCACACACGGGAGAGAGAACTTACCAAAGTTATGAAGTCCTGAAGTAATTTGAGACTGTTCATATCCAGGAGTAGAATCTGGTTTGTTGATTGTCAGGAGATATGTGGCAATAGACTGTGATTTCAGGAGGGAGCAAAGTTTGAGATTTGAAATCCCCAAAGTCCGGAGAGCCAGATTAAATTTTAGTCGTCAGATCATTCTAAAGTGGAAGGATAGGATAAGTTTTAAGAAGGGCATGATAATCTTAGCAGTCAATAATTGGGCACTCAGATCTATGGTCAACAGGGCATAACAGATCCCCCCCCTGACCTTTCTGACTTTAACCGTGAGGGGGGTCTGATTTGGTGGTATTTCCCATTTTGGAACCTCATACGTGTCACCTTCCTATCAAGTCAGACCCCCCTCACTCATTACCACTTACTGCCTAACCCCCCCTCCGAGTAAACCACCAAACCACTCATACATACCACCTCCGCACTCCGACATCACACTCCACTGCCCACTACACGTCATACTCCACTACCGTGCTCTACCACCACACTCCACTACATTGCCTACATGTCACACCCATGTCAGCAAAGACACATGGTACAGTTAGATAATGACAAGTGTCAAGATGAAAACGACATTTTAGGATCGTGAAAATCACAAATATGAGTGACACATGGTAGACACTCATCTCGTGCCACATCATCAAGTGATGTAAGAAAGTTGTGTCACTCCGGGAGTTTTACTTTGGGAGTTTCACCACCAGCATATGCCTAAAGTTTCGAAGACCTGAACGCCAATTCCTGAAGTGGACATAAGTTGTCTGATATGAAGATCACTTCAGGTGCATTCTCAACCATTGATCAAAATACATTGGAAGGATATCGTAAGTAGAATAGCCGAAGTGTCGAAGTAAATGGTGGCCATCCATTACAATGCTTGATTAAGTCCTAGCCGACGGATTAAGTATTGAAAGGATACGTGTAAACAATCTAATTTGTTCGGATAGGTGTCTATGGATCATCAACTTTGAAATATTGACGTACGTAAGAAACGATAGTTTGAGAATTCAAATTTCTGAAGGGCAGACTCATGGAGAAGATCCTGATCGTAGATTTAGGGAGACAGGTTTCAATAGATCTTCCACTCTGGAATATTGTCATATGTGAAAAGCGATATTTGAGAGTTGAAACTCCCGAAGACCGGAAGGTCAGAATCAATAGTAGTCGTTGATTTGGAAGGAAGCTACGTCTCGACGGATCATGGAGATCTGGGATCGCGCATGGATGGAGGAAAGGAAGGCAGACAACAGTCGTTGATTGAGTAGCATCGCAAAGGGATTAGAGATCAACGATCATGCTCAATTGTGGGGCCAGAATATGCTTGGGTCTTAATTTATCTTCAGCGGTCCGCAATCAAAACCATGGTATCGCCAAAGGCATACATGGACCTCTGTAGTGAATTGTGGGGAAAAATGCGGGTTTCCCTCAAACCGCCTTTGGTCGCACCCGCAATCACATGGTCATGTGAGGTCATCACCCAAGTTCATATCTAAAGAAGGATCTATCACTCACTAGATCGAGATAGTGAAGCACTCGGAAGTTAGGCCTGTGGTCATAGCCATGGTCACATTAGCGAAGGTTAAGGGAGGAGCTAGCACATCGCTAGGCTCCACTTCGGATATCAGGAGTTGGGAGAATCGTGATGTCTCAATCCAAGATTCTTGAAGTCACGATTCATGAAGTGCCTTTTTGTTATGTGTATGGTCACCATTGGTGGTCATGTGAAGGAAGGGGCTTAGAAGCCAAAGAAGCCAAAAATGACTGATTGTAACTGCCAGAGAAGACGAAGAATTGCAACTGCCAGAGAAGCCAAAGAATATCATGATAACGACCGCTAGTGATGAACAGGTTCAGGATAACTACCATAGAAGCCAAAGAATCTTGGGATAAAGACCACTGATGATGAACAAATACAACATAACTGCCATGAAAGATGGAGAGTTTGAATGATGATCAGGCAGAGGAATCGACGTGAGAAAGACATGTAGAACAGAGAAGACAGTGTGATTTTTTGATAGTTATGCATGTGGGGAGGCGGAGATGGAGTGTATTACCTGAAGTGGAGATTAGTGGGGTAGTGAAGAGCATGCAGATGCAGCATAGAGCATAAAAGAAAGAAGAGAAGATGAATAATAGGCGGTGTTGTGCGCAAGAGGAAAAAGAGCTGAGCATAGAAGCAGAAAGATGTAAAAGTGAAATAGAGATAGAAGTTGAAGAAGGCAGAGGAGACATGGAGTTGTAACAGACCATATCATAAATAGAGAAAGTAAGAATTTTTTTGTAAGATTCAATCAGGGTGGTAGGGTGGTGCTAGGGAGGATTACAGTCCTCTAAATTCTAGTTGGTGCTAGAAGATATTCTGGGAGTTAGTGCTTCCATCTAGTGGGTGCTAGAGAAACCTGGGAGTTGGTGCTTCCATCTAGTTGGTGCTAGAGAAATCTGAGAGTTAGTTCTCTCTGCAAGTTGTAGTCTATCAAAGTTTGTAGCCTCATATTTGAGTTGGAGCTCAAAGAATGTGATGGACATGAAAGTTGGAGCTTGATTGACATTCTAATAAGAAGAGGTTTTCACCCTTTATGGGTTTCCTCAGGAAAACCAGTGTCTCTGTGTATTCTATGTGATTTATCATTGTATATCTATGAATGTTAAGTTATCAACAACACATTAAATAATAATCTAGAAAGAATCATAAAAATAACAAGAAAAGTTTCAAGATTATATACATAACTAATTCACCCCCCCTCTTAGTTATATTTCCAACAATTGGTATCAAAGTTGGTGCCTTTGATCAAAGGTAGATACATAAGCTTGAACATGACTAGTCATGAAGGGAGTTCAACTAATAGAGCCCCTCTATTTGATGGAACAAACTTTTCCTTCTGGAAAATAAGGATGAGAACACATTTAATGTCTCTGGGTGCTGATGTTTGGGATGTCGTTGAAATAGGATATGTGAAGCTTGTAGTCTTGGCCTCAAAAGATGATAAGCTAGAGTTTACCTTAATGAAAAATCAATTAATGCCATCCTAAGTGGACTTGCTGAAGCCGAGTTTGTCAAAGTCATGCACTGTGTTTTGGCAAAAGTTATGTGGGACAAGCTGATAAGTAGTTATGAAGGTAATGAAAAGGTGAAAGATGCAAAAATTCAGACTCACAAACTGAAATTTGAGCAGTTAAAGATGGATGAAGATGAAACTATCAGTAAGTAATTATTATGTATAGAAGAACTTTTCAACACTATGAAAGGCCTAGGTGAAACGATAGTTGAAACTTTTCTAGTCCAGAAAATATTTAAATCTCTTCCTGATAGATTTAACTCAAAGGTATCTTCTATAGAGGAAATAGTTGATCTCAAGACATTGACACTAGATCAAATTCTTGGAACCCTAACTGGTTATGAAATGTGATGCAAAGAGATGCGACCGTACCCCCTTCACACTCTTCGACTCACATGATTGTTCGATTTCCCTTTCTGCTGAGCCGAAGCGGCTCTTTGATTCCCTCGGGAATCACTGTACAAATTCTTGATCCAGTCCACAAGTCCTTCTTTACCCTCCACGGCCTTCAGCACTTGACCGTGGTTATCCCCGGCTCTGTATCGGGGTTCGGGGTTTCACATTCCCCGTTGTCAAGAGTCACTGCCTTCTCCAACTCCTGATTTGCGATTAGCTCCTTCTCTAGCGCTAGCCCTCCTGACAAGGCCCTTTGGTCCATGTGACCACCCCCTGTAAGATCGCAGCCTTATACCTTTTTCGGGGTTTCAAACTCCAAATTCCCGACAAGCTCTCCTTTGCCTTTAGCCCCTCCTGGCTAGAGCATGGTCCATATGACCTGTCTCCGTGTGACTGTAGTCAAACCCTCCATCGGAGTTTCGACATTTACGATGACACAATGTTTATGTCTACGGGACTCACGATTTCCCGATTTGTGATGCGCTTCAGCCCTCCTGGCTAAGCCCTGGTCCATGTGACCGTTACTCTATGACCACAGCCTTATCCTGTCAGGGCTACGGGGTTTATGATGTCAATGTGCACACGCCTCCTGAACCCGTGATATGCTGATCCTCGACGCACTCCAAATCGCTGACAGCTGGCTTCCACTATGCCTCTGTCCTCCTTCTTTATTGTGATGACAGTTGGCCCCCACTGATCGAGGTATTGCTTCTCACAATCTCGCGATCTTCATGCCCAAACTCTCCAGCCTTTTCTCGTGAGGCTCCGAAATGCGATCTCACGTGTGGATCCAACGTCCTCCTATGATCCAGATCCAACGACTGTCCTCTTCTCGCTCCTCGCGCCTTCACGACTTGGAGTACCCAATGCTTGGGCCTTTACTCTGTGAACTCTTGAGTTCGCAAGATCCCTCAATCTCTAACACGCGTCCTCTCCATATGGACAGTCCCGATTCTCTCGCCACTTCGCCACTTCGTGACCTCGCGCCTTCACAACTCTTGACACCCAATTCTATGCTCTTCTACTTACGAGATCCCGATATGCGATGTGCCACATGTCCTCTTACCAACTCCTATGTGGCCCCCACGCTCCGATGCCTTATCGGGAAATCATGTATTGTGATTCTGTAATGCACAAAACCTTTGTGCCCAGGATCTCCGATATCCCGATTCTTTGATGACTGACCTCCTGTCAGGCTCTCTTGGGTGGCGCTCGATTGCTGCCACGCATCCCTCCACCAGACGATCCTGATTTCGTCGAGATTTCGCGACTCGCATTGTCCCAGTTCTTACGACCTCGATAACTCTGATTTACTAATGGTCGATATCTCGATGCCTATCGGGACTTCTCTTCTTGCTCCCGAGGCTTATCTCCCTCGCAGCTTCTGTAGATCTGACGGCTGTCGGTGACCCTGCACCAAATCTAACTGCCCAGACCTATCTTCCTTCCTTGTGCTTCTCCTGAGGCTTAACCTCAATGCACCTCCTCCCAATCTAGTGGCTAACGAGATTTCTTCTCCAAATATGATGGCTCAGATCATCTGTCCTGTGCGCTTCTCCTATGCACCTCCTGGACATAGAATTTCGACGGTCCATAATCTATCAGTCTATCTGATGGCCGCTACTACTCCTCCTGAGATTTCGCACGCCTTCCTTCCAGGCTTGGGATAATTTAAATCTTCCAAGGGTTTCAACCTTTATTGGTTTCTTCTCTACGAGCTCCTCGAACCTGAGCCTCACCGCGTATATGAAATGTTGCCCTTCCTGAGCTTCTTCTCCTCGAATCCTTCAAAGGATTTTGATGTCTGCACTCCTTGCAGAGTCTCCTCACGCACATACTAGTGCTATTCCTTCTGATCTTTCAAAAACAATCAGACCCCTTGGGGGATTTTGTCCTTCTCCTCCCTCAGATGTAGAATGGAATGGATTCCCTCCTAACTATCCTTCTGCTCAAGCCTCTTCTTGAGTACTTCTGGGTATTCAACGACCCAGTAAAAGTCCCTCAGTGGACACTTCTTTCAGCTCCAGAACTCAAAGAGTTCTTTCCTCTTCGGTGCCTATCTGCACACTTCCTCGACGCCCTCCTGGCAGAGTACTTTCTTTTGTGCACTGTTGTACACACGCTCAACGCCCTCCTGGCAGAGCCCTCAGAATCCTTAGTGCTCTGGTCTTCCCCGAACTCTCTGTAGAGTTCTTCCTCCAGCACCTCGTGCTTACGCTCAATGCCCACCTGGTAGAGCTCTACAAAATTCACAGCAGAATTCTGTCTGCAACTGTTTTTCAGCTACATAGCCTTGCCTCCAAGGTACCCAGCAACCTTGAGTTCTTCTTCTCCTGGGTTGTTGATCTCAGTCCTGTGCCTCATCACATCTTTGTCTGAACCCGCAGTGTTCAGAAGTGCATCCTCTGTGCACGGCTATCAGAACCCGCAGCATTCTGTCACACCCTCCTGGTGTGAAGCCTCAAAGAACTTCAACCCTGAAATCAAACACAACTCCTGCAGAATGCATTCACACACATACATTCACTATATAAAGGGAACACTCCCAGACACCCATATAACACAGAATGACATGCAGGAAAAACTATTTTTTTATATTAACAATGACAAATGCATGAATTTACAATGGTGTTCTTGAGCTCTCTCTGGATCCTCTCTACTCTAACTCAACTACAACTTGTCTTTTCTTACTCAAAATGAGATATCAAGATCTCTTTTACCTGAGGGGCTCATTCCTCCAGGTCTACCTACCTTATTCAATTACAATAAATGGTTGTCTAGTCCAACATATGGATCTAGATCTCAGCCGATCTACAATAAAGGCCGATCTAGCTAACGCCTGCTCAAAGGCACGACTTCCATGGCTCACCAGCCTAAGTCATTAAATTACATTCAATTCAAATTCAAATGAGGTTGCGCCTCCCTTTTAGCATATGAATGCATGCACGCTGATGTGGCTGGTTGGCTGACATGGAGTGATGCTCTTGCATCAAAATGAGAATCACCAAAGGTGAATCTACTACAAGAAAGGAATCTTTTAAAGTAGAGAAAAACACAGACTCCGATATAGATGAGATTGAAGAAAATTTTGTGAGAAGACTGAAGAAAGGATCAGGTAAATACAAAGGTAAACTTCCCTTCAAATGTTTCAATTGTGGTAAGATAGGTCATTTTTCATCTAAGTGTCCTCACAAAATAAAGGATCAGACATATGATGATGAAGAGAAGCACAAACACAAGGTCTATAAAGAGAATAAATTTAAGAAGAAAAGACTTTGTGTAAACAATGATGATGATCCCTTAGATTATGAAAGCAGTGACTCTTCTATTGAAGGTAAAATAAATGATATCATGCTAATAGATTTAGAAGATATAAACACTAAAGATATAGGAAGTGAGTTCAATGATTGTGAAGTGGTAGTATATCTTGAAGGAGAACGTGTCAGTGCCATGGAAGATATTGATAGACTCGGAGAAAAGAAAAGAAAACAAAAATAATTATTGCTCAGGTATGAGAAAACATGTAAGGAACCATCTGAAGAAATTGATATGTTGAAGGTTAAGTTAGAATAATCTAAGACTATTGAATACATCCTCAAATAACAATTGAAGGAAGCCAAAACAAAAGGTGAAAAATTGGAAGCTTAAGTAGTGACTGTCAGAAATGATCTTGATCCAGGTGGATATCGGTGGCCACCCACCTTTTCTGACTGGCTCAAAACAGTTTTCTGGCAATTTTGGCAATTTACTATTTTTAGGGCCTAAATGAAGGTTTTTTTAGATCGAGGTTCTCAATGATAGCCGAAGGCATCATTGAGCCCCCAAAATGAATCTCCTCGACGATACCTTTCCAANATGACTTTTGGCGCTTCATCTCCTAGGGTTAGGTTTTTGGATGTATATGAATTTTGGCATTCTCGTCTATTGTAAAAAGGCCTCTAGAGCCTCATTGCAATCATCTTCTCACGGATGCAAGTAGCAGCCACATCTCTTCTCAGAGATAAGCTACCAGCGCCTTAGCTAGTTTATCTACATTTTGTTTGTAAGCATATTTCAGTCATTTGTTATTAATGAAATGAAGTCTTATTTCCGCTTCATCTCCGCGTTTATGTGTATTTCTGTATTTCATTGTGTTCCTACATAAATCTGGATCAGATCTAGAGAAATTTCAGGCCTTATATCAACAGAATCTGACAAGTATTAAAGCCTCAGAAGGATTAGCCTCCATTATGAATCAACGAAGGAATTCAAAGTTGAAAACTAGTTTGGGTTATGAAGAGGGATCAAGTAGTGATTATCCAAGAAACAAAGAATCCATCAAGTTTGTCAAATCTACAACCATTGACAACAACAAACTTGCAGAAACAAAGGAAGAGAATCATCCGCTAAGGAGGAGTGAAGGAAAATATACAAGGTATGAATCTGTAGAACAAATAAATAATACACCCTCTGCTCAAGGAAATCATCAACATGGAAGAAATCGACCTGCTCAAAGAAGACAACCATTTTTCGGGTACAAAGATTTTTTCTATGGATATGTTTTTACTGCTCTAACTTTGGCTACAAAGTTGTAAATTGTTCTTTAAGATTTAAACATGAGCAATCAAGACAGCCAAGGAATAAATACCTGCCACAACAAAGAATGAGACAACCAAGTAACAAACAACCAAAAACTACAAATCGTGTGATGGCTGGGAAAAAGATGCAGATTAAGCATAACAATCCTTATGCTCCTTTATTCAAATAAACCATAATGTTACATCTTCCATAATTATGGACATAAAGCTTCAGACTATTGCTTAAATAACTATAAGCCAGATTCAAATCACAGAGTTGAAACAATCAAGGTTTGGAAGAAGAAAGAATATAACAAGTGTGGATTAGTGTTGTCATCTCAAAGACAAAAAGAACTCTAGTATATTGATAGTGGATGCTCCAGTCATATGATAGGTGACAAAAGTAAGTTCCTATCACTCAGAGAAAATAAATCAGGGAGTGTGACCTTTGGAAATGATGCTCCAAGAAAGATCAGAGGTAAAGGTCTAGTAAGCTTAACTAATGAAAGAAGCAAATCTCAAGATGTACTATTTGTTAATGGTTTAAAGCATAATATTCTTAGTGTCAGTCAGATATGTGACAGAGAATGTGAAGTCACTTTCACTGCCAAGAATTGTAAAATAAAGACAGTGAACACAGGAGAGTTGATTGCAAAAGGGGTTAAAACCGAAAACAATGTATATGTTCTGAAAAAAGATAAGGAGAAATGTCATTTAAGAAAATTTGATGAAATTTGGTTATGGCACAGAAGGCTTGGATACCTGAATTTTGATCATATTTTCAAACTGAATAATGAAGGTGTTGTGAAATACCTTCCAAGAATATCTAAGCCTAATAACTATGTATGTGAATCATGTCAAATGGGGAAGATGACTCGTGCTCAGTTCAAATCAAAGAGTTTCACATATTCAGAGAAACCACTTCAAATTGTTCATATGGATCTGTGTGGACCATCGCGAATGGAAGGTACTGGAGGAGAATGTTACTTTATGCTAGTCATTGATGACTTCTCCAGACTTATGTGGGTTTCCTTTCTGAGAGAAAAATCTAATGCATTTGAGAAGTTCAAAAAGTTTAAGGCGTTAGATGAGAATTAGATAGGAAGGAAGTTAAAGGCAATTTTCTCAAACAGGAGAGGAGAGTTTTTTTCAGGAGACTTCAAAGAATTATGTGACAGACATGGAATTAAAAGAGAATATACTATTCTGGGTACTCCTCAACAAAATGGAGTTGTAGAATGCCAAAATAGATCAGTTCAACAGATAGCAAGGGCTATGATGAGTGAAAGGGACATTTCACAAACCTTCTAGGTGGAGGTTGTCCACACGGTTGTTCATATTCTAAACAAAGTGCATCTAAGGCCGAACAGTGATAAAACTCCATATGATTTGTGGTTTGGTCGACCTACATCAATCAAGCATTTCAAAGTATTTGGAAGTAAATGATACATCAAGAATAATGATGATCATCTGGGAAAATTTGATAGTAGAGTTGATGAAGGTATCTTCTTAGGATATGCAATGAACAGTAAAGGATACAGATGCTTTAACAAAAGAATGCATAAATTAGTAGATTGTATTGATGTTCGAATTGATGAAGAAGCTCATGTAAAATATCAACAGAGAATAAGCACTAAGCCAGATGAAAAAGATGATGATAATAATGAAGATAACGAACAAAAAATATCAGAGTCTCAAGAATATGATGAATCAGGTGGAGAAGATACACCCAGACAAGAAGAGTCTGGACAACAATCAACATCAAATCCTTCCTCTAGAATTACTCAAAAGAATCATCCTGAAAGTCAGATAATTGGTGAGAAAGACAAAGGTGTACAAACCAAGAGAAGGATAATCAAAGACACTGAGCAATCACATATAGCCTTCATATCCATGGTGGAACCTAAGAACTTTAATGAATCCAGTAAAGACGTAAATTGGTTAAAATAAATGAACGAGGAATTGGACCAGATTGAAAAGAATGACACTTGGGAACTCGTTCTTAAACCAACTAATAAAAATTTAATAAGATCCAAATGGTTCTACAAAAACAAGATGAATGAGCAAGGAAATATTGTAAGAAATAAGGCTATATTGGAAAGGATATGCTCAAATAGAAGGACTGGATTTTGATGAAACATTTGCGCTCGTAGCAAGATTAGAATCTATTAGAATGTTTCTTGCCTATGTTTGTCATAAACAATTTAAAGTCTATCAAATGGATGTCAAGCCATCTTTTCTAAATGGAGATCTAAAAGAAGAAGTCTATATGGAACAACCAGAGGGTTTCCAACTGTCAAATAACCATGACTTTGTCTTCAAGCTGAAGAAAGCCTTAGATGGGTTGAAACAAGCTCCTCGTGCCTAGTATTACAGATTAGATAAGTATCTTCAAGAAAAAGGGTTCAAGAGAGGAATAGTTGACAACAATATATGTATCAAAACAGATGGTAATAATTTTCTCATTGTGTTGGTCTATGTAGATGACATCATCTTCGGAAGAAATAATGCTTCATTGGTACAATGGTTTGATTCTACCATGCAGTATGAATTTGAAATGTCTATGATAGGGGAACTGTCATTTTTTCTTGGTCTGCAAATTACTCAGAGGTCTGAAGGAATATTTCTTTCTCGGGAGAAATATCTAAGAGAAATGTTGAAAAGGTTTCAAATGGAAGATTCTACACCTATGAGCACACCTATGGTCATTGGATTCAAGTTAAGCAAGGATGATGACTCACCTGATGTTGATCAGAGTTAAATAGGTCTATGATAGGTAGCCTATTGTACATCACAACATCCCATCCAAACATAATGCATGTTGTTGGAATGGTAGGAAGGTATCAGGCTACACCTAAATAGAGTCATTTGTTAGTTGTCAAAATAATATTCAGATACTTGAAAGGGACAATGAACTATGGCCTATGGTATCCTAGGAATCATAATTTTCAACTCTGAGTCTATTCAGATGTTGATTGGGCTAACTGCGTGGATGAAAGGAAAAGCACGAGTGGAGGTGCATTCTTCTTAGGAGATTCTCTTGTAGCATGGTTGAGAAAGAAGCAAGGTTCCATTTCCTTATCGACTATAGAAGTTGAATACATTGCAGCTGCCACTTGTTGTACCCAAGTATTATGGATGATTCAGACACTTGCAGACTTGGAGGTAAAGTATAATGCATCGATCCCAATTCATTTTGATAATACTATTGCAATTATTGTGTCAAAGAATCTTGTATTTCACTCCAAGACCAGGCATATACCCATCAAGTATCACTTCTTGAGGGAACGGGTAACCAACAATGTTTTTTCTTTGCATTATATTCCATCCAAAGATTAGATTGTTGATATCTTCACTAAACCGCTTGCAAAAGCTCAGTTTGAGTATCTACGCTAGAATTTGGGCGTGACCCTGTTATCAAGTTAAAATAGTCTATTTGATCAAGGGTAGAGTGATCATAGTATATCTAATCAAGGGAAGAGTTCTTATTGTATTTCTGATCAGGGGGAGAACAAAGTCACTCTTATTTTTCTTTGACATTGATGTCAAAGGGGGAGAAAAGGCATGGTCTAGATGTTGTAGTTGGAGGTCTAAGTAGAATAGTGCATCCTTTCAGGGTTGCCACCAATGCCAAAGGCGAAGATTGTTGGCATGTTTTACAGGAAGAGAGTTGTTGGCACAGGGGAAAACCCAGGGTTCAATGCTTCAATAGTGCACCAACAAAGCCCTAACTACCGGCCCTTTTGGAAACATGTGCACCGAGGTAGAGGTAGGGGTGGTTGCAAGACTCCAGTTGTTGCAACCTTAGCTAGGACACAAATCTATGATTACAATACTCTAACAAAGCACTTAGAATTTGTCATTCATTAGTACTTAACCTTTGTCTATAGTGCAGATAAACCCTAATTACAATGCAACACAATATTCAACAAGATTCAAGACATTCAAGCCCTAAGAACATCAAAATAGATCAGATCTAGCATCTCATTCACATCATTAGGCACTAAGCTATCATATTCATCTAAGTGTACATCATTGTATTAAGCATTAATCATATGAAACATTAAACAACCATAATGCACAAAGCAACCATAACACAGTATATACATGGTTCACCCCTAGCCTAGGGCTACGTCCACCAAGTCTTTGTCTTCTTTATTATCTTATGTCAATCATCTACATGCACAAATCCACAAGGTCCTACTCTGCATAGGACAAGAGATATATTCACACCTCGCCAGATCCTCCTTCCCCGAGATAGGTTACAACAAAAATCCTTTACACAATATCTTATAGTCACTTGCACTTAGCCTTGCAAGTCTCACACAGTATGCACAAAGCATGTACAACTATCACTTGCACTTAGCACATTGGCCTTCACTTTCCCTTAGCACCTAACATCACACCCTTGCGCACTTACTTACATCACCTAGATTTCTATTTATACATTACAAAATGGGCCTAAACATGGGTAAACCCATGGGTCGACATCCCCATACCCGTTACTTAAGCCCTAATCCCAAAAATGCCTTAAATGGGGCCAAGATACTACATTCTTTGATTCGACTTGTGCTCTGCCTTCGAAAACCTGTCGAAGTCCCAAAATAGATCAAACCTGAACAAGGATCTCAAAAACTTGGTCAAGAGCCAACATGCCCCCAACACTCACCTATGACTCGTCCCAAGTCACTCTGATCTGGGTAGCTTTGCTTCAAAATCCTCAAGCCTGGCTCGAGCTGCTTCGACCTGCTGCTTCGCCAAGGCCTCTTGCTCAACGAACTCTTGAATAACTGCCTCATTCACAGGTACCTCTAAGCATTGTTAGACTGAAGTGACTATATGTTCCATCTCTGCTCCTCGTCCTTCAATCTCTTCGAATAGTTGGCAAGCTTCATTGTGGACTGGATGGAGCCTCTGAGTCACTTCCATGAATTTTCTCTGTATGGCATGGACGTGTTGTTGAACAATCCATTGTTCCTGGGATTGTTTCATTCTCTCAACTACTGATAAGAGATTCAATAGTGCATGTATCGTCAATGCTTTCTACTTTTCCTCCTGGAGTTGTGACTCTAGTTTCTTCAGTTCAGGTCCTCAGTAAGTCGCTCATAAGTCTACACACTTATACTACTAATTTGTTGACATTACAAAGATAATTCTTTGATCCTCTCAACTGGGCTCCGAGTAGTGGCTTCTCTTTGGTCTTTCACATCCTGTAGAGTATTTGATATTATTTGTAGCTCTATATATGTTATTCTTTATTGAAGCTATTGAATGGAAAGTTGTGCTACTTGATACTCCACTGGGTCTTCCTCCTTTTTCACTAAGCCTGTCACAGAGCGAAGTGCTCTGCTAACTACTTCTTTTACTCCAACCTGCTCTGTGAGCAGTTGTTCTTTCTCATGTTGGATCTACACATTTTCATCTTCAAACTTTGCTTGGAGGGAAGCCTTCTCCTACTGCGCAACCCTGTGTTTCTCTATTACTTCCTCTTGTTCTTGCTTCAGGCCCACTGTGGCATGTTTTGTTTCTTCCTGTGCACGACGAAGGCGGGCTTCAGTTGCATCAGCTAGTCTATGGAGTTGGGTAGGCTCATTTCCCAACTTTGTTTCTTCTTATGGAGGGGGTGCAGTGGACACTACGCGGTTGGAGTGAAGGGCCTACTGTACCCCTCACAATTCTACTTTAATTTTTTCATACATGGTCTCTTGCTTATCTTCATTTCTCCACAAAAGATCTTCCAAAGTGTCTGATACAGCTGCGATGATGAAGTCAAAGTCATCGAGCGTGAGCACAGTCTACAGCTTGGTATTACTATAGTTTGACTTCTTCCGCGATGTGGGTTTCATAGGAGAAACCTTTCTTTTGTGAGATGGCTCTGCATCATCAGGGGCATTATGTGGCTGTGTTACTTCTCCTTGCTTCTACTAATATTATTTTCCATTGTTCTCTTCTTTATCTATTTCGTCATCACCTCCTCCTCCAAGTGATTCTGAAGTAGTTTCTTTTGATGCACTGCTCAGCTGTTGGACTTATTTTGTCTTCTTCCTTCTACTAGTTCCAGGTGTATCATGCCCTTCACGAGTGATCACCAGGCTTCTGATTAGTTCAGGATCGGAAAGTTTTGCAGAGTCAACAGGGATAAGGATTTGTGTAGGCCACTCCTTATTTATTTCTTCTAGGTCCTCCTCTGTGAGTTTGTAATAACTCTATAGTACTTCTTTGTGTTTGTCTTCACGCGCAGTGATGTAGATAAAATGTCTGTTTGCGTGGAACTTCACAAATGGCCTGAACCTGTGCAGGGTGTTCGGTGTTATACGAGGGACAACCTCAATAGCCCTCTTTAACTGCAGGTAGTAGGTGTGGAAAATTGTGTTTGATTTCCATTGTTTTCCCATATCGCTTGAATACCATAGCGAAGTGAACTTCGTGGCTAAGGGTTCAGATGGCTCTAGCTCAGGGAAGTTCGCACCTTCCAGCATCTCCCAAACTATGAATGTGATGAGGATTAGCAGCCAACTAAAATGGAACTCATAGCCCTGATCCTGAGCTTCGCAACAGTCTTGGTCTAATTGGTTTACTAATTATTTTGCCCAATTCATCTGTAGCCCCTCCACACATTTCCCTGCGAGGTCAACAACAAACCATGTGACCTGCGTGGGTTTGTTCTTCTAGACTAGCTTACTAGAAATCAACTGGAAATCAAGGTGCACTGCGCCATTTTGGATGGAGGCTACCTTGTAGCCTCGCTTCCCCTTCTCCACATCGTCATATGTATCTTTAATCTTCTGCGTCAGGGCACAGTTTACAACCTTCCCTGGGTAAAATTCTTGTGGGTCTAGTCCCTACATGCTCAATCTGGTGATCTAATGGATCAACGTCAGATCAACGGTGATGTGTCTGTCCATCCAAAAATAACTGCCATGGAAGCTCAATAGGAGGATCTTAACGCACATGTTAACCTCCTAGTGCCTTCCAAAATGGGGTATTTTCATCACGTTCAGGATGGTGGGTTGTGCGAGGTCCATAGTCCATGGTTGGGGGATTATCCTCGACTTATATCCCTTCATCCTAGTCAAATTCCTGTGAGGAGCGAGAATTTTGAATTTCTTACGATAACCTAGGTTAAAGTCGTTGATCTTTAGTGTCATGATCTTATCCAACTGAGGCTTTCTTGTGCGTATACCCTTCGGGAGGTATGCAGTGACCAAGGTGTAGTCGAAGTCCTTGGGGAC